>BQNB010108946.1:0-13179 GCA_026074375.1 Tanacetum coccineum | reverse complement strand
AGAGCTTATTCTTGGTTTTCAGCTTAAGGTTTCTTTATTAAAAAGGCTTAAAAAAGTGTCTTCTTTCATTTTTAGCTTTTGGTTTTCAAAAATAAAAAAAGTGCAAAAAGGTGTTAGCCAGTTTAGAAACCAAGACCTCATACACACAAACCCAACGTGTTAACCATCTCTGCTAGTGGGACAAATCAATTACTTCTTCCTCCATTTAATTAATATACACGTTTTACTTTTCTTTTTAAATAATAAGCCGTGGCCTTAAGGGCTTATTTAGTAGCTTATTAGATTAGCTGTTGACTTGGTTTTACTTTTCTTGTGTTCTTTGTTGCTTTTTAGATTTTTCCCTGAATTTTTGGTATTTTTCCATTAAGTAAATTATTTTTAATCATTTTTCGAAAGTTGTAATTTTAGAAAATTCATAAAAAATAGAAAAAAGTTTCAGAAAATTACTAAAAAATAGTTTTTAGTTTTATAAAAAGTACTTTTAGTTTTACATTAAGAAAAATCATTTTTACATCTTTTAGATTATAATTTTCATTTTTAAGCTTTTATTTTTAATTTCAAAAATAGGATTTTAATTTTAAAAATAGTTAAAAATAATTTTTCTGAGTTTTTATGTTATTTTAGACTTTTCTAAGTTTAAAAATCATTTTTCTTAATTTTTAGGACTTAATTTGCATATTTTAGATATAATTAGATTAAATTAGTTTTTAATTCATAATAAATTCAAAAATTTCAAAAAAGTATTTTTTTTCTTCTTTTTCCTAAAATTTTCTTTTGTCCTATTTTAGGTTTAGAAATTTAGTTTGCATTTTTAAAAGTTTAATTTGGTCTTACTTGCTTATTTGTAGTCTCTTAATTGTTCCCGTTATTTGTTTTAAGTGTTTAATTGCTTTTGTGTGCTTATTCTATTTGTTGCTTTTATTTAGTAGTCATAGATAACCAAATCAATCTTTGCTCTTATTCAAATCATAATCCAAACTAAGGCGTGGTTTCAATTTCACAAGTCGTTGGGGAAACGACCCGGGAAAGCATACTTCCCGGTTTTATACGTATTATATTATATTATATATATATATCTTTTAGAGTGGATTTTTCTTAAGGGAGACTTTGGGAAAGTTCTTAATTGCTCTTTTGGAATATTATATATTTTATATTATTTTAGTGTATTGAAATTCTATATCAGGCACCTGTAGCCCGAGCACCTTATAGATTAGCTCCTTCAGAAATGTAGGAACTATCTAACCAACATCAAGAGTTATCAGACCAAGGTTTTATACGACCAAGTACTTCACCCTGGGGAGCTCCTGTCTTATTTGTTAAAAAGAAAGACGGATCTTTCAGCATGTGTATCGATTACCGGGAGTTGAATAAACTTACTGTAAAGAACCGTTATCCATTACCCAGGATTGATGACTTATTTGACCAACTTTAAGGTTCGAGTGTCTACTCAAAGATTGACTTAAGATCAGGCTATTATCAACTGAGAGTCAGGGGTAAAGATATTCCTAAAACCGCTTTTAGAACGAGGTACGGACACTATGAATTTCAAGTGATGCCATTTGGTTTAACTAACGCCCCTGCTGTATTCATGGATCTCATGAATCGTGTGTGTAAACCATACTTGGATAAATTTGTGATAGTGTTCATCGATGATATTCTCATCTACTCTCGTAACAAAGAAGAGCACGTAAATCATCTAAGAATAATCTTGGATATACTCAAAAAAGAGAACCTATATGCCAAGTTCTCCAAATGTGATTTCTGGATTAGTATCGTGCAATTTATTGGGCACTTAATTGATAGTCAAGGACTTCATGTTGACCCCGCCAAGATTGAAGCAGTTTAGAATTGGACATCTCCTACTACACCTACAGAAATACATTATTTCTTAAGACTTGTCGGCTATTATCTGAGATTTATCAAAGATTTCTCGAAGATTGCAAAGTCTTTGACTGAATTAACCCAAAAGAACAAGAAGAATATCTGGGGCGAAGACCAAGAGACAACTTTTCAACTACTTAAACAGAAGCTATGTGAAGCTCCAATCTTTGCATTACCAGAAGGAAATGAAGATTTTGTTATTTACTGTGATGCATCCCATCAAGGTCTGGGAGCGGTGTTAATGCAAAAAGAGAAGGTTATTGCATATACATCCTGACAACTTAAGCATAATGAAGAAAACTATACCACTCATGATCTCGAATTAGGAGCAGTAGTGTTCGCTCTTAAAATTTGGAGACACTATCTGTATGGCACCAAATGTACTGTGTTCACTGATCATAAAAGACTTCAGCATATCTTTGATTAGAAAGAATTGAACATGAGACAACGCCGTTGGTTAGAATTGCTTGCAGATTACGATTGTGAAATTCGCTACCATCTTGGAAAGGCAAATGTTGTAGCAGACGCCTTAATCCGGAAGGAACGAATCAAACCACTCCAAGTTAGATCATTGGTTATGACCATTCATCTAAAATTTCCATTACAAATTCTCAAAGCTCAAATTGAAGAACTCAAAGAAGAAAACCTCAAAGCTAAGAACTTATGAGAAATGGACAAAGCATTTGAAATATGTCCTGATGGAACCCGATGTATCAAGAATCGAAGTTGGTTACCACTCTTTGGTAATCTAAGAGACTTGATCATGCATGAGTAGCATAAATCGAAGTATTCCATTCACCCAAGTTCTGACAAAATGTATCAGGATCTAAAGAAACTCTATTGGTGTCCTAACATAAAGGCAATCATTGCTGAGTATGTTGGCAAGTGTTTAACATGCTCTAGAGTTAAAGCAGAATGTCAAAAGCCGTCTGGCTAACTGGTACAACCAGAGAATCCTATGTGGAAGTAGGAGAGAATAACAATGGATTTCATCACAAAACTACCCAAAACATCAAACGAACATGACACAATCTGGGTCATTGTCAATCGCCTTACCAAATCCGCACATTTCATCCCTACCCGAGAGACAGATAGTATGGAAACCCTTACAAGATTGTACATAAAGGAAATAGTCTCCCAGCACATGGAGTCCAAATATCTATAATCTTGGTATCGTGGACAGTCCCTTTTCACGTCAAGATTTGTTTTTTTTTTTTTTTTTGGCAATCATTACAAAGTGCTTTAGGTACTCAATTAGACATGAGTACGGCATATCATCCCAAAACTATATGGGCAAAGGTGAACAGGACCATCCAAACTTGAGCCATGCTTTAGAACCAGTGTTATTAGATTTTGGAATAAGGATGGAAATACACTTACATTGTAGAATTTTTCTTACACTAACAATTTCCTTGCTAGTATTAGGCTTAGCAGCATTTAAGGACTTTTATGTCAAAGTGCTGTATCACCTGTTTGCTGGGCCGAAGTGGAGATGTTCAAACTTTACGGAGACCAGAAATTTATCCATGAGCCACTAAAAGATAGTGCAAATTCGACAACGTGGGCTCAAGCCGCACGATGGACCGGCGAGAAGTTATGCCAATATAAGAGAAAGCTTACGAGTGCAAGTTGGAATTGTGTTTTGTTAAAACTGTCACTCGTATATGGTTTGCATCAGATTCGGAAAATGAGGAAAGTTAACCTCTCTGGTAACATTAGACCTTTCAAAATCCTTGAACGGATTGGCCTAGTGGCATATAAACTTGAGCTTCCTGAAAGAGCTCGTAATTTCAATTTAGTTACTTTCCTGTTTCTAATCTAAAGAAATGCTTATCTGACGAATCCCTTGTCATTCCAATGAAAGAGCTTCGGCTTGATGACAAACTCAACTTTGTGGAAGAACCAGTGGAGATCATGGATCGAGAAGTCAAGCAACTAAGACAAAGTCGTATTCCTATAATCAAAGTAAGATGGAACTCTAAAAGAGGACCAGAATTTACGTGGGAACGCGAAGATGAAATTCGTGCCAAATATCCACATCTATTTTCCAACATCACTCCGGCATCCAACTAAATCTCAGGACGAGATTTCTTTTAAGGGAGGGAGACTATAACAACCCGTAATTTTCATCAATGTAATTATCCATCTATTAAATTAGATGCACTGTAATATCCATCTATTATATATACCACCTTTTTACAGGGAAATTTTTGCTTTATCTCATTATGCAACGTAACTTGCATCTCTAAAGTAAACGAGCTCACGCAACCTACCTATGCCAATTCTATCTATGTTTATATCATGTAAACATCCTAATATGTCAAGTCTATATCTTAATATCATTTTTACCAAGTACATTATCCATTTAACGTACCATTTACAACGTTATATCAAAACAGACTTTATCCGTTAACGTTTATATCAAAACCCTAATTATATGTAATGTATACATATAAAATGAATGTGCAAGCCTTCAAACATGTGTACAAGTGTACAATGCACAACATTTGAAATATAATTTCCCTCCAAGTCAATGTACAACTCATTTAAGCTCAATGTACAAATCCATGAAGCACGAATTCAAACTAACTCATTTTCCCTCTAATTTCTTACCACCTCTTTAGTACAAGGTACAACACTCAATGCACAACTTCTAAACCCTAAACCTAAACCCTAAATCATCCTAAAACCCTAATCTAAAACCCTAAACCCTAAACGAAACCCTAAAACCCTAATTTCATTTTAAACCTAAACCTTAATCCTAAACCTCAATCCTAAACCCTAAACCTTAATCTTAATCTTAAACCTTTATCCTAAACCTTAAGCTATCCTAAACCCTAACCCTAACTTGAATTAAAACCAAAAACCCTAACCCGAACCTAAGAATCAAACCAGACACCCCTTGTTTCATTTTAACCCATTTTAATCAAACAAGCACCTCAAGCACCTCCCTTGCATCACCATGACCTCACTAAGCAACCACCCTAGCACCTCCCTCATACCACCATCATCACGACGTTACTAACTTACGCACCAAGGTGGTTTGTCACCTCCTTGGTTAGCTGTGACCTTCCACCACCCTTCACCATTCATAGTGTTAGGAATTTTGTAATAGATAGTTACTACTAGTAGGTATGTAGTTCCTACTGGTAGAGTAAAAGTTCATGCTGGTATTTTAAACAGGTTGACTTGGGCTAAAGGGTTTTGGGCTCGGAAATGGACCAAGGGTTTGGTTAAATAGTTTTGGGTTATAATAAGACTTAACGACCGTTAGTCTTTTAATAAAAAAGGACTAACGGTGTTATTGGTTTAGGGTTTATTGGTGAAAAAGATTTAACAATAAGGGTCTTTTTGGTAATTTGAAGGTTTTGTCATTTTATGGGTTGACCATGGTTGACCTTAGGTGACTTTTTGTTGACCAATTCCTAGAAAACTTCTCGGCTCTTGAGCACTCTTTCCTTCTCGTGTTCGGCTTTGTCCGTTTTTGCTTTGATTTTGTCCATTTCTTTAATATCCGTACCTGCACATACACAAACACAAAATAAGCATATATTTGCCATTTT
Organism: Tanacetum coccineum; assembly: GCA_026074375.1. Classification (NCBI taxonomy): domain Eukaryota; kingdom Viridiplantae; phylum Streptophyta; class Magnoliopsida; order Asterales; family Asteraceae; genus Tanacetum; species Tanacetum coccineum. Next base: position 7,735 of record BQNB010108946.1, on the reverse strand, counting down.
TATTATGTTTTTGGTCTTTTGGGTTCGTTTTACAAGGTAAAAGGTATGTGTAAAATAGCACATACCAATTCCCCCATACTTTTTTTTTTTTTTTTTTTTTTTTTAAGTATTGGTGTTTCACGTATATGCTATAAGTAAGCTGTTAGGAATTTTGTAATAGATAGTTACTACTAGTAGGTATGTAGTTCCTACTGGTAGAGTAAAGTTATTCCTGCTGGTAGGTATGTAGTTCCTACTGGTAAGGATAATGTTATAGTTAGTGCTGGCAGAACAAAAGTTATTCCTGCTGGTAGTACAATATTAGTCCTGGTAGTATTATGCTTACTCCGGGTTGATAGTAAAGTTAGTTAGTGATAGGGATATGCATGAGATATCCTGGGAAGTGATAACACTTATCACTTTAGCTTTTAGCGAGTCTTAAGGAAACAAGTAGTTAGGGTTTCATGTGTATTTAAGAAACCTACGGTGATAGATGAAACCATCGATCAGAAAAACACTTTTATTATCAATAGAAAAGATCCATAGAGGATCATTGTTTTTAGTAATTCTTTAACTCTGTTGTTTATATTCCGCGTAAACAATAGTTTCAATTGTTAGAGTCTCTCTTAGAGTTGCTTGTGATTACATAAGTGCTCTACAACCTTTACAGGCTTGAAGATCTATCTAGGGCTGGACCTACAAGTGGTATCAGAGCCTGGAGAGAGCCTCTGTTAAAGAAACTTTACTATTCTTACTCATAAAAACTTCACAATGACTTCACAAAATCCATCACAAACATACCCTATGCCATCACCATCAATATCTACATTCACTTTCCCATCAACAACTGAACCTTTGTTCTCTGCGTCAACTTCTGAACCCATTTTTGAGTCTCCTAATCACCCTCAAACCTCACAAACCACCCAGTCTCAGCAACTCCAACAATATCACACAACCATGTTCTTCAAACATTAATGCTATATTTCCATACTTAAAAAGGTAAGAAATATGAGACGTGGGCCATGAAGATGGAGTATTGGATCATGAACAGTGATCACAACTTGTGGAACATTGTTCTAAATGGAAACAGCAGGAAAAAGACAGGAAGAGATCCAAAAGGAAATATTATGATTCTTACCTGTTTCTGTTGAAGAACCAAATTGCTGTTCAAAGAGAGGGACAAACGCAAGACTATATTGTTCAGTCTATTCTGAGGATCATATGGCTGATTTTCCATCTAGATGATGCAAGGGATATTTGGTTGGCTGTAAAGCCAGAGTTGGAGCTAATGATGAGTCTAAGAAAATGAGGAAATCAATGCTAAAGCAGGAGTTTTCAGAATTTAGGGTTTCTGAATCAGAGGGTCTGCATAAGGGCTATGACAGGTTTTAGAAGATATTGAGTCAACTCAATCAGATGCAAGCTAAGCCAGACAATGAAGATTGTAACATGAAGTTTCTCAAAAGCACTTCACACTCTTCTTGGTCACACGGTGGCCATCACTCTTAAAAACAAAGGGTGGTCTTGATTATCTTAAGCTGTTGATTGGATCCTTTAACAACAAGCTTAGGACTCTTGAAATTGATGTGAAGGGTGGCTCAAGTTATGATTCAAGAGGTACTTCTGCTCCTACCCATTCAGCCTTTATTAGTGCTGCTAGCACTAATTCAAAGATGTCATATCCTGATCAATCACATTCAACCACTTTTACTTCTGCTTCATCAAGTCCTGCTGCTTCTAGCAATGTGATTGAAAATGTTCTCCATTCCTTTGTTGCTGAAAGTGATCCACAACAGCAGATCACTTATGAAGATTTCGATCAGATTGGGAAATTGGATTTGGAGGAATTAGACATCAAATGGCAAATGGCAATGCTCTCTGTTAGGATTAACAGATTTGAAAAGAAAGCTGGGAGAAAGATGAAGTTTAATAACAAGGATGCTGCAAGGTTTGACAAGAAGAAGGTCAAATGCTATAAATGCTCAGAGTTGGGTCACTTTGCTAGGGAATGTACAGGAAAACAATTAGATTCTAAAGCAAGGTACTCTTCATTCAAACTTAAGGAGCTGGATAAGACAGAAGAACCAAAGGCCTTGTTGTCTGTTGATTCAATGTTAAACTGGTCAGATCATAAAGGTGAAGATGTGGAAAATGGTGCTGCTCAAGTATATGGGATGATTGCTGGAGCTGAGGAGGATGCTGCTGGTAGTGCTACTGGTAATGCTACTGGTGATGTTGCTGATGATGTTTCTAATGCTGCTGCTGAATTTTCCCTCATGGGTATCTCTTCTCAGGTACATAATTGTCCTTTTGGTTGTGAACATCTATATGCTGAACTTAAAAAAGAATTTGACACTGTAGAAGTTCAATACAAAGAGAGTTATATTCAGGTTCAAGCATATAAAAATACTTTACAAACTTTAGAACAACAGAAGGGATGGTACCAAAGTAATCAGCTAGCATTAGAAGAAAGAATTAGAATATTAACTGCTAATTTAGAAAACACAACAAACATGTTAAAATATACAGAGAAACTGAATGAACAGGCTAAACTTGAAAAACTGAATGATAAGGTTAAACTTGAGGAGTCTAAGGCAAGGTTTGACAAATGGAAGGACTCTTCCAAAAACCTGGACAAACTGATCCATAGCTCCATGTCCTCAAGATCAAAATTTGGTTTAGGATTTGGAGAAACTTTTGGATCAGATGAGGTGTTTGATCCCTCTGCCCCTAGCATCTTTGACACCACACCTGAAGATGTTGCAGAGAAACCTCTCTATGACAGGTTTGTCAAAGCTGTTGGAATGCATGCTGTTCCTCCTCCTATAACAGGAACTTTCATGCCTCCTTCCAACAATCCTGACCTTGATGATACACAGTTTACCTATGGTTCAAAGTCCAATAATTATTTTGAAACTAACTCTGTATCTAATGACTTTGTCTCTTGTGATAACAGTGACAAGTCCTCAGACTCAGAGACCACTGGCTTTGCATCCTGTGTTTCAAGTGTCAAGTCCTCAAGCTCCAAGACCAATGAACCCTTAGCCTCTGCCCCTAGTTCAGTTGTGAACTCTATTTTTTAGATTTTAAGGAGAAAGTAAAAGACCTCCTAGGAATTTTTGTAAATAATAGTGGATAAACAGTAGGAAGTCTTTGTACAAGAAGTCTTTTGGTTCCTATAGACATGTTTTGTTTTGGTAAGGTAAATTTCATTTGATAAAGATTGTGATATTTTATGAGAAACAGTTGGATTGCATATAAAACCATATATGGAATAGATGTTGCAAATATTCCCTCATGTTGTACAACAGCAGCCTCTGTTCCTGCTGTTATTAGGAAAAACCAGCATCAGTTCCTACCTGGTAGTAGGAATAACACCATCTGTTCGCTTCTGGTAGTAGTAATAGACCAACATCTGTTCCTGTTGGTAGTACCATATTCTGCCTGATTGGAAAATCATGAGCTGCTCGGACCATGACCAGACCTACATTTTCCTAATGCTAGCAGATAATGGTCTACCAACAGAACAGATTTGGTCTATTCCTACTAACCAGCAGGAACAGATGTTGTCTATTCCTACTACCAGGAGGAACCGATGCAGGGGCTATTCCTACTACCAGCAGGAACAGATCTGCCTGTGTATAAAAAAAAAAAATAAAAAAAACAAAGATGGAATATTTGCAACATTATTCCACATAGGTTGATTTTGCGATTTCAACTGTGTTCTCATAAAAATCACAATCCTTTAATCATATGAAATTTACTACCACAAAACAAAACATGTCTTAGAACCAAAAGACTTTCTTTTACAAAGACTCCTACTGTTTATTCCACTCTTATTACACAAATTCCTAGGAGGTTTTACATTCTCCTTAAAATAAAAACTAGAATCAACTGAACTAGGGGCAGAGGCTAAGGGTTCATTGGTCTTGGAGCTTTGAGGACTTAGACACTTGAAACACATATGCAAAGCCAGTGGTCTCTGAGTCTGAGGACTTTGTCACTGTTATCCACAAGAGACAAAGTCATTATATACAGATTTAGTTTCAAAAATAATAATGGACTTTGAACCAAGGTAACCAGTTTATCATCAAGGTCAAGATGTTGGAAGGAGGCATGAAATGTTTCCTGTTATATGGAGGAGGACAACATGCATTCCCAAACAGCTTTTGACAAACCTGTCATAGAGAGGTTCTCTTCAACATCCTCATAGTTGGAGTCAAAGATCTAGGGCAGAGGATCAAACACCTCATCTTATCCAAAGTTTCCTCTCAAATCCTAAACCAAATTTGGATCTAGAGGACATGGAGCTTAAGGAATCAGTTTGTCCAGGTTTTGGAAAGATTCCAACCATTTGTCAAAACCTTGCTTAGACTCCACAAGTTTAACCTTATCATTCAGTTTTTTCAAGGTTTAGCCGTTCATATCATTTCTCATTATATTTTACATGGTTTGTTGTGTTTTCTAAATTAGTAGTTAATATTATAATCCTTTCTTCTAATGCTAGCTGATTACTTTGATACCATCCCTTCTGTTATTCTAAAGTTTGTAATGTACTTTTATATGCTTGAACCTGGATATAACACTCTTTGTATTGAACTTCTACATTGTCAAATTCCTTTTTAAGTTCAACATATAGATGTTCACAACTAAAAGGACAAGTATGTACCCGAGAAGAGATACCCATGAGGGCAAATTCAGCAGCAGCATTAGAAACATCATCAGCAACATCACCAGTAGCATCACCAGTAGCACTACCAGCAGCATCATCCTCAGCTCCAGCAATCATCCCATATACTTGAGCAACACCATTTTCCACATCTTCACCTTCATGATCTGACCAGTTTAACATTGAATCAACAGACAACAAGCCTTTGGTTCTTTGACTTATCCAGCTCCTTAAGTTTGAATGAATAGTAACCTTGCTTTAGAATCTAATTGTTTCCCTGTACATCCCAGCACAGTGACCCCAACTCTGAGATTATACATTGACCTTCTTCTGTCAAACCTTGCAGCATCTTGTTATTAAACTTCATTCTTTCTCCCAGCTTTCTTTCAAATGCTGTTTAAACCTAACAGAGGCATTGCCATAGTTTCCATTTGATGTCTATTCCTCCAAATCCAATTTCCCAATCTGATCAAAATCTTCATAAGTGATCTGCTATTGTGGATCACTTTCAGCAACAAAGGAATGGAGAACATTTTCAATCACATTGCTAGAAGCAACAGGACTTGATGAAGCAGAAGTAAAAGTGGTTGAATGTGATTGTTCAGGATATGACATCTTTGAATTAGTGCTTGCAGCACTAATAAAGGCTGAATGGGTAGGAGCAGAAGTACCTCTTGAATCATAACTTATCACCCATCACATCAATTTCAAGATTCCAAATCTTGTTTGTAAAGATCATCCAAGCTAGATAATCAAGACCACCCTTGTTTTAAGAAGTGATGGCACCTGTGACCAAGAAGGAAACGCTCTGAAAACTATTTACAATCTTCCATTGTCTGGCTTAGCTTGCATACTGATTGAGTTTGACTAAATATCTTCTTAAAACTGTCATAGCCCTTATACAAACCCTCTAATTCAGATTAACTAAATTCTGAAAACTCCCTGCTTTAATGCATTGACTTCCCTCATTTTCTAGACCATCATACCTCCATGATCTTGCTTTGACACTAATCAGGATATCCCTTGCATCATCTAGATGGTGAAAATCAGCCATATGACCTCAGAAGAGACAGAAGCAATAAAGGTTCTTTGCTTTTGTCTCTCTTTGAACAGCAATTTGTTCTTTAACAGAAACAGGTGGAAGAATCATAATATTTCCTTTTGGATATCTTCTTGTCTTTTTCCTGCTATTTCCATTTAGAACAATGTTCCACAAGTTGTGATCACTGTCATGATCCATATACTCCATCTTCATGAGCCCACGTCTTCATATTCTTCCTTCTTTAAGTAAGGAAATTTGGTATTATTGTTTGAGACAGTAGTTTATGTTATATATGTTGGAGTTGTTTAAGACTGGGTGGTTTGTGAGGTTTTGAGAGTGATTGGAGACTCAAAAACGGTTCAAGGTCACTCTGAAACACAGGTTCAGTTGTATGAAGGGAAAGTTTAATGTAGAAACTGATGTGATGCATATGGAATGTTTGTGATGGATTTTGTGAGTCAATGTGAAGTTTTATAAGTACGAATAGTAATTTTCTTTAACAAGGCTCTCTCCAGGCTCTAATACCACTTGTTAGGTCCACCCTAGATAGATCTTTACGCCGTTGTGGTTTGTAGAGCACTTATGTAATCACAAGCAACTCCAAAGAAGACTCAAACAAATGAAACTATTGTTTTACGCGATATAAACAACAAGTTAAAGAATTACTAAAACAATGATCCTCTATGGATCTTTTCTATTGATAATAAACGTGTTTTTCTGATTGATTCAATCCGTTCTTTTTATCCAAGGCCGTAGGTTTCTTAAATACACATGAAACCCTAACTACTTGTTTCCTTAAGACTCGCTAAAAGCTAAAGTGATAAGTGTAATCACTGTACTTGTGCTTCTTTTGCACTAAATTTAGTGCAAAAATCCAATCATTGGTGTGCTTATTTCAATATCCGCGTGTCCTTTCTTATGGGCTTCGACCAATGAGAGCCTCTTATGAAGTCTAACTCTGCCAGCTTGTACCTTGGTACTCGAATCATAGAGCCACATCCTTAATTTCAATTTACCCTATGATTTTGAGGAGGGTAATTGTTGAGACGATGATGAATAGTAAAAACAGGATTTCCCGCGCCCTCTTTCTTTTTATATCTTTATTTCACTCGAGTGTTTGAGGTTTGACTTTGGGCCCGAGTAAAAAGAAATGGGACTGGGCCAGGTATTTGGGCTTTGATATAAGGTTGTGTTATAAAGATAACGACCGTTATCTCTTTATTATAAGGAGATAACGGTGTTAGGGTTTAGGGACTTTTGGTGAAATTAGTGTTTAACATTTAGGGCATTTTGGGGTTTTGTCTTTTTGTGGTTGACCAATGTTGACTTTATGTTAACTATGAGTTAACTTTATGTTGACCATTTGATCTCTCAGCAATTAAATCCCCGGCTCTTGTGCACTCTTTTCGTTCCCGTGTCCGTTTTTGTCCAGTTTTTCACCGTTTTCTTGTGTTTTTTGCACTATCCGTACCTACATATTCACAAACAAAAAAAAAACACAAATACAGGTATATTTTTGCACATTTTGATAATTTAAGGGCCATTTTGGATATAATAAAGACATGTGATTTCTCACATATCAAAATTCCCCAAACTAAGTGATTGCCCGTCCTCACGCAATATTATATGCTTTAAAACCAAATACTTCAAAACTTCCCCAAACTAAATATTTGAAAAGTAGCAAAGACTTTTGCGGAGAGAGTTAAGAAATCACAAGTTATAAAACACCCCATTTTCCCATTTTTTTAAAACCTTTTCATTTTTTTAAGTGAACATAGAATATTTCGACTTTCGTTATTTCCATAACTGTTAGGGATCATAGAACAAGATGCATTTCGATCCGAGAATACCCCAAAAAGGATAAATTCATCGTTCCCTACTTTTCACTTATCCAAACCAAGCTTAAAACGAAATCACAGCTAAATATCAGTAAAGATGCTAACACTACTCATATTTGCAACTTGTGAACTTTTCACTCCCGACATTTATTATATCTTAAGTGAGTGTGCTATTTTGAATTTCAACCATGCATCAACGTTTTGCAA
>BQNB010108945.1:0-20702 GCA_026074375.1 Tanacetum coccineum | reverse complement strand
CCTTTTTATTATAACATTTTTTATTTTACCCCAACTCTCTCTCTTTCTATATATATATATATATATATATATATATATATATATATATACACACACAATATATATATATATATATGTTGTATTATTAAAATATAAAGTATCAGGATGTAAAGTTCAATGGGTTATTTGTTTATTTTTTAAAGTTATTAAAAAACATGGAAATCTATAATTTACACTTAAGTCTTTATAATTTATTTAAAATTTAACCACTAAAGTTTTATTAATTACCTCTTTTTTTAAGTTTTTATTTTAAGAGTATCCACCGAATTTCTCCACCAAATTTATCAATGTTTGACTAAATCAATTCAATCTTGACTTTTTATTGACCAATCACATTGTATGATTTTGGCATATGTCAAAATCAAGCAATGCGATTAATCCAATTATTTTACAATTAGATTTAAAATGATTTAATTCCTTTATTTATAAAGATAACTCGATTAGGAAATGTAATAGACAAAAAGTAGGGCGGATAGTTTTTAATTCAACAATACTTTCTAATAGGGCTCCTTGCACAGTTAACCATATCTTCTTTAATTGTGAGATGACAAAAGATCTTTGAACTTTATTGGCTAATTGGTAGGATTTGGACATTCTGATGTGTGCTAACATTTTGGAGTGGTTTGATTGGCTTGACTCCTTGCACGTTTCTAATAAGGCTCGTTCCTTTCTTGAAGGTGCGGGGGACCCTTTTATGGTTCATATGGAGTTATCGTAATCACTTGATCTTTTCTAGTTCTTCTCCTAAGAAGGTGTTGCTTTGGGATTCTATTGGTTCGCAATCTTTTTTGTGGATTTCATCTAGAATTCCTAAGCTTACATTTAGTTGGTAGGTTGGTTACAAAATCCTTTAGCTACAATTGCTTCTATGTAATCTCTTTTTTTAGCTTTTGATAGTCTTTAATAAAATCCGCCGTTCAAAAAAATATATTTTAACAATACTTTCATAGGGTATAAATGTGTTATAGAGGAGGCTCCTCGATTAACCTGAACATAACTTTTCTGTTTACATGTTTATTGGCAAAACTGAACAAAGCATAAAACAAATTATCAAATAGTTGAATTCTAAATTGTAATCATATATCTCTCTCTTAAGTCGTGTAATACTTTCTAATGAAACTACTTTAGAACTAAAAAAGTTGGGCAAATATGTACATATATTGTTGATGCATAATTCGGTCGGGCCAGTCCTGACGACTCTTCTGGTGCCGTTTGTCGTCTTTCTAGGCCTTGAATAGTGTTGCCAACAAAGAAGAACCGGTTAGAAGGGGACCCGACGCTGGAGCCCGGGATTCACCCTCTGACGGTCAAGTCAGAATAGTATAAGCATGTTATATAAAGATGTAGTAGAGAATAACCTGTGTAGGTATCTAGATGTGTAGAGGTAGGATGATCCTACCCTTTTATATATAGTGTATAGATTAGGGTTACGTAGGATGTGGGCCACCCTTTTATTGGGTTCGGCCCATTGGGTCTGGCCCATTCCGGACTATACGCCAACATGTCCCCCAGTCTAGTATGGTATGGTTCTTGATCATGTTACACTAGACTTATGCTATACGTCCTCAGCAAATAAGCCCATAATAGTATAAGTGGGCCGAGTCGATCCACACTATACGCCAACATGTCCCCCCAGTCTAGTAAGCGTGGCCGTAGCCGCAGTTACTAGAGTAAAAGAACCACTCTTATCTTCGCGGAGACGTGCGCACTTTCCAACCATACGCCGCCATATAATGAAGGCGAACCCCGTATAATAAAGACCGACGAAAGACGTACTTCTGTGGCCGGATAATGCGAATATGACATTCGACTTACGGTCGACGGAAGACGTACTTCCGTGGCCGGGTAATGCGAATATGGCATTCGACTTATGGGATAATTGCAAATAAGGAAAAAGATATTGATAAAATCTTTTTATCAAATTAAAAGATATTGGTAATATCTTATCAAGTTTAAAAAATATTTGTAATATATTGTTACCCATTTAAAAAGATATTGGTAATATCTTGTTACCAATTTAAAACGATATTGGTAATATCTTGTTACCAATTTAAAAAGATATGTAAAATATTGGTAATATCTTGATACCAAATTAAAAAGATTTCGGTAATAAAAGACAAAAATACGAAGGTTTCAGATTTACCGATTTCCGGAATGGAATTGATTTTTGCCTTTCGATGATATGAGAACACGAAGCATAGTTTATTCGAGGTCCCACGGATGGCGCCAACTTGTTGATGCATAACTTGGTCGGGCCGGTCCTGACGACTCTCCTGGTGCCATTCGTCGTCTTCTCGGGCCTTGAATAGTGCTGCCAACAAAGAAGAACCGGTTAGAAGGGGACCCGAGGCCGGAGCCCCGGGATCCACCCTCCGACGGTCAAGTCAGAATAGTATAAGCATAGAGTAAAGAGGTGGTAGAGAATAACCTGTGGAGATGTGGTGGAGGTAGGATGATCCTACCCCTGTATATATAGTGTATAGATTAGGGTTACGTAGGATGTGGGCCACCATTTTATCGGGTTCGGCCCATTGGGTCTGGCCCATTCCGGACTATACGCCAACATATATGATATATTTCCTTTATGTTTTAATGGTGATTTAAGTAAATTATGTCACATTTACAATCGTTAGTGATAGCTCACATCAATAGAAAACGAAGACATCATGTCCAACACGCTCGGTTGACACCTTATAGCATCGAGCCAGACTCTTTGCGTGCAACGATTTGAAAACCCGACCTTCTCCTTATCCGACAACGTTTGATTTTTCAATAAATTTTCGGACATGATATTTAATATCATAACTAGCCTCGTTTTATAATAGCCAACTTAAAACATTTTATAAAACCTAACTCAAAACATTTATTAAACAAGTCCAAACACCTATTTCCTAATGTGTTTATAAAATGAAAAAATGCAATTAAACAAATGAATATATCATTCATTATATCTTAATCAATTACGAAATTGGTTTACTCCTTTTTTATCAAACAAGGCGAGCTGACTTTAATCTTTAGTTCAAACATTTTTCACTTATGGTTAATATGGTTTGCTAAATTTATTAAGTAACTAACTTAGTTTGACTATAGCAAATAATTACAAATACTTATGTTCTAGTTTAGTCGCATTTGAACTTGAAAATTTAAATTTCAAATTAAAAGTCACTTTGCATGATTTGGTCTCTTAGACAAGCTAAATAAGCCTCATTTTCTTCTTTACAAGACTCAGGGGTTGTTTAGTTTAGCCTTACTGGGGATGAGGTGAGCCTAAAGTACTTGCTCCCTCTTAATCCGGAGAATCATCAAAGCCTATATTTTCTCTTTAAGAGGCTAATTAAGACACTAACATCTAAAAACCACTTAATTAAAAGAAAAAAAAACATCCTTAGTCTTTCAGTTAATGGGTGTATTTCCTTCTTTTCTATAAGCAAAGCCCTTTTATCTCCTTAAAGGTTTTGGCTAATGAGTTTGTCTGACCCTAACACATCTTAGAGCTTTAAAATACCATTGGGAAGCTTAAAAGTGAATTTCACATTGAAGTAGAGGCGGCGTCTATTTATTGGCAAGGGGCAAAACCGACCATGCACTATGGGTTTGCGCGGTAACGCGCCGTACCAGCGCGTCGAGGTTTATCTTGTTTTCCTCGCCTATAAATAGAGACCTTTTGCCATGTCTGAACTTCACCTCTTGCGAACTTTTTCTCCCTTTATATTTCTCTCTAACATCCCTCTAAGTCTTTCATAAACCACTTGTGTTTAAACATCCTTTGATCATCATTCAAAACAAACTTCTTTGAAAGAGAATAATATCACAAGAGCTTCATCATCTCTTAGTGTGTTATCATCTAAAGTCATCTTCATCTATCTTCGTCTATGCTTCTTGTATTCTTGTAAACAATACTATAACTCTCATCGCAAATTGTAAACTAAGTGTTAAGTCTTACTCTAGGTGCGAAAAAGCAAGTGCATAAGTCTTACACCGGGTTTGGAGAAGCAAAGGGTGTAAAGTCTTATACCGGTTGCGGTCAAGCAAGGAGATTTGTTCCTTCCTAGTGTGGAGGTGTTTTGTATATGTGTGTAGAGTTTGTGAGGTCGTAGTAGGTGGTTCCTGGTAAGGACTGTTGGAAATTTAGTTCAATTATACGTTTAGTTCATACCGGGTAATGAGACTGGAGGTACGGAGCGTACACCTATAGGTCACTAAAAACCTTGACTCAGATAGTGGTAAAACGGAATTCAAGTCACTGATAAGTTTAGTGAGCTGAGTGCAACTCTGCCTGAATGGTATTCATTAGTCTAATGGCTCCAACTTTGTACTTTTTGATCGAGTAATAAGCTGAAGGACACCATTAAGGAGTAATCCATCAGAGGACTTATCCTTAGAGGATTAACTCATTAGTGAGTCCTTTCAGTTTAGATACTTTAGCTTGTATGCTCCTTAGCGAGCTAGTTGATAAGTGTTCAGGACAATGAAGGAATGACTTAGCTGGAATGAATTCAACTAACTTGTAATGGCTTTGACCTATTCAAGTGGCATATATGAATGCATTATTGACCGCACTTAATTGGTCGTGTAACCACTAATCCTACTATTTTAGAGGCTAACTATGGAGAGATTAATGGTACGTTAATCTCTCATAATTCCATTTACTAGGGTTTGAGTATATCTCCTTTAAATAGGAGATCACAACTGCATGGGAAATACATGTTGGGAATTTCGAGTTACTACTGCTGGTTCAAGATTGATACTGCTGCTAAAGACTGAAAAAATAGACTAAGTAGTTAGTACTACTAGTTATATTAGTTAGTACTGTCAGTACAAATGTTAGTACTGCTAGTATAGTTAGTATTGTTAGTTAATAGTTAGTGTTGTTAGTATTATATAGTTAGTACTGCTAAAGTGATATGCATGAGATATATTAAGAATATATATGCATTATCATTTTACGCGTTTTGTAAGCCCATTAGGGTTTCCTTGGTGTATAAAAAGAACCCTACGACATAGTTAGAATTATTAATTCATAGTTAGTTATTCTGTAACCTAGACATAATATTTGCAATCAATATATCTAAAGTTTTTAGTATTCTTTGTTCTTCTTTGTATTACAAGTTAGATTCCGCATAACTTGTAGTATTCATAATCATAGTTTCTCATATAGTTAGTTTGGATTTATCCAAGTTAACTAAGCTTTAACAAGCTAAGAAGATTTGTTTATCTAGGACTTCACAAGTGGTATCAGAGCTTGTGGAGAAACTCTGAATAAAAAGAACTTTATCAGATCTAAATCTCTTCCTATAAAACACAATGTCTGGTAAAGAACCTGCAACACAAATAGCACTAGTAGAATCTCCTCAAATGGTGTCTACTGTAAAACTTCCTATCCTCAAGAAGGGTGAATATACTCTTTGGAGCATGAGGATGGAGCAGTATCTCACTAACAAAGATTATAGTTTGTGGCAAGTGATCTTGAATGGTGATGGTCCTATACAAGTAACAACTGATGAAATGGGTGTTGAAACTGAAGTACCTCTAAAGACTACTCAAGCACTATTACCAAGACAAAGAGAAAGAAAAGCTAAAAGCATTCTGCTTTTGGCTATTCCTGATGAGTATCAGCTAAGGTTCCATGCAATAAAGGATGCAAAGACTCCGTGGGCTGCTATCAAGAGTAGGTTTGGTGGTAATGTTAAATCTAAGAAGATGTAGAAGAATGTCTTGAAGCAATAATTTGAAAACTTTTCTGTATTTGACACAAAAGGCCTAGATAAAGCATATGATAGGTTTCAAAAACTTATTAGCCTGCTAGAAGTTCATGGTACAGCTCTTTCTAATGAAGATGCAAATCAGAAATTTTTAAGAGCTCTACCTTCATCATGGAACAATGTAGCCTTGATTATGAGGAATAAAGATGGTATAGATGATTTATATATTGATGATCTATACAATAACCTAAAAGCGTTTAAAGCTGATATCAAAGGTTCCTCTGGATCATCTTCAAACTCTCAGAATGTGGCCTTTTCTCTACAGAAGACACTAGCAGCAGTAATGAAGTTAATACTGGTAATGGTGTTTCTACTGCATCATGCCATAATTCTTAGGGACAAGCCTCTTCATCATTATATACTAATGATCTAATGTTCTCATTCTTTCCTAATCAGTCAAATAGTCCACAACTGGATAATGAAGACCTAGAGCAGATTGATCATGATAATTTGGAAGAAATAGACCTTAAATGGCAGGTGGTCATGCTTTTTATGAGGGTTAAGCGATTTTATAAGAAGACTAGATGAAAGTTAATCTTTAATGGCAAAGAACCTGTAGGTTTTGACAAAACTAAGGTTGAATGATTTAACTGTCATAGAAGGGGCCATTTTGCAAGGGAATGTAGAGCACCAAGAAATCAAGGGAACATGAATGGAGATGCAGGGTATAGGAGCAAGGACAACACCAGAAGGACTATACCAGTGGAAACCTCTGATGCATTGGTTGTTCAGGATAATGCTTTGATTGTCCAAGATGGACTGGGATATGACTGGAGTTATATAGCTCAAGATGAACCAACTGAGTTTGCTCTCATGGCCTACACTGCAAACTCCTCAGGGTCTGACACAGAGGTACAATCTTGTTCTAAAAACTGTGTGAAAACATATGAAAAACTTCAAAAACAGTTTGATAAACAATGACAAACTCTTATTAAGGCTAATCTAGAAATTGTAGCTTATCAGTTAGGCCTAGAATCTATAGAGGCACAATTAATTGTTCATCAGAAAAATGAAGTTGTCTATGAAGAAAAGATTGCAGTCTTAGAATTTGAAGTAAAAGACAAAAGTAATGCTATCACTAGACTTAAAAATCAGTTAGATGAAACCTTAAGAGAAAAAGATGATTTGAAAGCTAAACTAGAACAGTTTGAAACATCTTCTAAAAACTTAAATAAACTGATCAATAGTCAATTGAGTGCTAAAGATAAAACTGGTCTAGGATATGGAGATCAATTGAATGAAAATGATTCAAGTGGTAGTGAATTGTTTAATAGTGTATTTGATAGTCATTCAAGTGATGGAGATGACAATCAAACAAATGATAGGTTCAAAAAGGATAATAGATATCATTCTGTTCCTCTTCCTTTAACTGGGAACTACATGCCTCCACTAGCTGACCTATCTTTTACAAGATTGGATGATTATGTTTATAGGCCTACAAAAAATAAGACTAGCACTAGTGTGTCTCAAGTTGAAGCAAGTACCTCTCAAACTAGCAATACTAGTGTAGAAATGCCTAGAGTTGAATCTGTTAGGCCTAGTGGAGTTATCATTGAAGATTGGGTTAGTGATGATGAGGACATTTTTCAATCTAATGATTTGCAAGCAACAGACAAACCTAGTCTTAAAAGGATTGAGTTTACTAATGCTAGGAATGAATCTGTTAAGCCTAAACAAGCTGAAAAACATAGGATAATCACTCAAAATCCTAAGGTAGATAGAAGAGATTGGAATGGGAAAATGACTCAAAAACTGGGGTTAGGATTTGGGTTTACAAAGAAAGCCTATTTTGTTTGTGGCAGTTACAGCCATCTAATAAAAGACTATGATTTTCATGAAAAGAGAATGGCTAAAAAGTCTGTTTTGAAAAATATGGGAAAGAATACTGGTCAAAGGGAAATTAGACCAGTTTGGAACAGTGCTCAGAGAATAAATCATCAAAATAAATTTGTTCCATCTGCAGTCTTAACAAGGTTTGGAAGAGTACCAGTTAGTGCTGCCAAGCAAAGCTCTCTAAGAGCAACAACATCAACTAGTACATTCAGACCAGTTAATACTACTACCCATACAAATAGAGTGAATGTTTCAAAATTAAGAACAAATGCTTTTCATAAGTCTCATTCACCTATTAGAAGGCCTTTTTATAAATCAACAACACCAAATACCAGGATTTCAAATGAAAAAGTTAATACTGTCAGAGTAAATGGTGTTAATACTGCTGGGCAAACAGCAGTTAGTGCTGTTAAGAGAACTGGGGTCACTACTGTTAAGGCCTCAACAGGTTATGTTTGGAGACCTAAAATGACTGATTCAAAAAATGTCTCCAAAGACAATAGTGGATCATGGGTCTCAAAAAGAGTAAATTATATAGATCCACAAGGCAGACTCAAGTCATTAGTGGTTTGGGTCCCTAAGAGACACTGACTCTCTTACTTCTGTGCAGGGAAATCCACAACAAGCTTTGAAGAACAAAGGAATATTTGACAGTGGATGTTCCAGGCACATGATAGGGAACAAAGACTTCCTTACTGACTATCAAGACATTGATTGGGGTTTTGTTGCCTTTGGTGGAAGTGCTAGAGGTGGTAAGATAACAAAAAAGGAAAGATAAGAACATATAAGTTAAACTTTGAAGATGTGTTTTTTGTAAATGAACTAAAGTTTAATCTTTTCTCTGTCTCACAAATGTGTGACAAGAAAAACAGTGTTCTTTTCACTGAAACTAAAGTATTGTTTTGTCTCCTGATTTTAAGCTACTTGATGAAAGCCAAGTACTGCTTAGAGTTCCCAGGCAAAGCAATATGTACAGCTTTGATTTAAAGAATGTTGTTTCTTCTGGAGATTTAACGTGTTTTTTTTGCAAAATCCACAATTGATGAGTCTAAATTATAGCATAGGAGGCTGGGTCATGTGAATTTTAAAACTATGAATAAACTTGTGAAGGGAAACCTTGTAAGAGGTCTTCCTTCAAAGATTTTTGAAAATGACCATACTTGTGTTGCTTGTCAGAAGGGAAAGCAACACAAGGCCTCTTGTAAGGCCAAACTTGTGAGCTCTATCCGCCAACCCTTACAGATGTTGCATATGGACTTATTTGGTCCAACATCTGTTAGGAGTATCAACCATAAGACATATTTCCTTGTAGTGACTGATGACTTTAGCAGGTTTAGCTGGGTTTTCTTCTTAGCCTTTAAGGATGAGACAAGTGGGATTCTTAAGAGATTTATAACAGAAATAGAAAACCAATTAAATCATAAGGTTAAAGTAATCAGGAGTGATAATGGGACAAAATTCAAAAACAGGGAAATGAATGAATTTTGTGGATTAAAAGGGATAAAAAGGGAATTTAGTATTGCCAGAACTCCACAACAAAATGGAGTTACTGAGAGAAAGAACAAGACTCTGATTAAGGAAGCTAGGACAATGCTAGCAGACTCCCTTTTACCTACTGTATTTTGGGCTGAAGTAGTTAATACTGCTTGTTATGTTGTAAATAGGGTTTTAGTTACCAAGCTTCATAACAAGACACCCTACGAACTTATAATTGGCAGACCACCAAATATAAGTTTCATGAGACCTTTTGGATGTCCTGTTACTATTCTAAATACCTTAGACCCTTTAGGCAAATTTGATGGGAAGGCTGAAGAAGGGTTTTTAGTCGGGTACTCTGCAAATAGCAAAGCTTTCAGGGTATTTAATTCTCAAACTAGAAAAGTTGAAGAGAATATGCATGTAAACTTTCTTGAAAATAAACCAAATGTTGTAAGACAATGACCTAACTGGCTTTTTGATATTGATTCCATAACAAATTCTATGAATTATCAACCAGTTACTGCAGGGAATCAAACTAACAAAAATGCACATCCACAAGAAGCTAACAGTAATACAGGTGTGAAGCAAATGTTGGATGCTAGACAATCCATGGAAAAATGTGTCTACTCAACATAGATTTGTGTTTCCAGTATGGTCTGCTATCTTTTCAGCTACAGAGCTTAAATGAATAGTATAAAAATGGATTTTTTTTTTTTTAATTTAATAATTTTTTTTGTATTAGCTTGGATGATGCTGCTGGTGAAAATCCTGTACAAATACCAGCGAGTGAGAAATGTACAAGCCTTGAAGAATGTTTTGATAGATGGGATGGATCAAGAGAGGAGGCTTAGAGCAAACTCTGATGCTGTTAGAAAAGCAGTGTGAGCATAGTGTAGACAGGGAGCTTCTTCATGGGGAAGGATACTAGTGCCAGCTTCTCTAAAGGATTTAATAATGTTAGCAAACAGTTTATGCTGTGGGCTAGGGCACCACGAATCCTTTTAATGTTGCTTGGACCATCATTTCGTTCCTCTTGGTGGATCCTTTCCTCTTGATGTCAATGATCCACCAAATGATCCTCTCATGCCTGATTTAGAGGATACTACTGAAGTTCAACATACTGGCATTTTTGGCAGTGCTTATGATGATGATGATTTAGACACTTGCAATTCTCCTTATGCTGATCAAGTTGCGGGTGCAGAGGCTAATTTCAACAACATGGCACCTTCCACTGTTGTCAGTCCTATTCCTACAACTAGAGTACACTCTATTCATCCTAAAGATCAAATAATTAGGTGCCAAGGTCCCAGCAGTCATCAAGGGGATTGAAAAAGAAGAGTTTTGGAGACATGCTGTGCTTAGCTATGTCCAAAAGAGGTAGGTCACTCACAAAGATTTCTAAAATGCTTATTTGCTGTTATCTCTCTCGCAGGAACCCACAACGATAGATCAGCCTTGATGGTGAAAGCTGGATTGAAGAATCAGAAGAGCTGCTTCAGGTCATGAGTCAATGTAGGTTTGGACCCTAGTTAACTTACCTTATGGCAAGAAAGCTATTGGTACAAAGTGGGTATACAGAAATAAGAAAGATGAAAAGGGTATAGTAGTCAGAAACAAAGCCAGGCTAGTAGCACAAGGATACAATCAAGAAGAAGGCATTAATTGTGATGAGGTTTTTGCTCCTGTTGCCAGGATTGAAGCAATCAGGTTATTTTTGGCCTATGCATCATTCATGAATTTTCTTATGTACCAGATGGATGTCAAAAGTACCATCCTATATGGTACTATTGAAGAGGATATATATGTTAGCCAACCTCTAGGTTTTGTGGATCCAGAATTTCCAGAAAAAGTTTACAAGGTGGAGAAAGCCTTATATTGACTACACCAAGCTCCTAAAGCTTGGTATGAGACTCTTTCTACCTATCTGCTGGACAATGGATTCTACAGAGGACAAATTGACAAGACTTTATTCATAAAGAGAGTCAAGGGTGATATTCTACTGGTATAAGTATATGTAGATGACATCATCTTTGGTTCCACTAAAAAGTCTTTATGTACAGATTTTGAGCAAATAATGCACAAAAGGTTCTAGATGAGTTAAATGGGAGAACTCACTTTCTTCTTGGGTTTACAAGTCAAGTAGAAAGAGGATGGGATCTTCATTAGTCAGGACCAGTATGTTGGTGAAATCCTGAAGAAATTTGGGTTTTCTAGTATAAGGACAGCCATTACTCATATGGAAACTAACAAGGCTTTAACAAAAGATGAAAATGGTGAGGATGTTGATGTTTGTTTATATAGGTCAATGATTGGGTCATTGATGTACCTTACATCGTCTAGACCAGATATTATGTTCTTAGTTTGTGCATGCTCAAGATTTCAAGTTCAGCCAAAAGTTTCTCACTTGAATGCAGTAAAAAGGATCTTTAGATACCTAAAAGGTCGACCCAAATTGGGCCTTTTGTATCCTAAGGACTTTCTTTTTTTTGGAAGCTTTCTCAGACAGTGATAATGAAGGTGCCAGCTTGGTCTGGAAATTCCAACTATCAGGAGGTTGTTAATTTCTTGGTTTAAGTTCTATCTCTTGGCAGTGCGTAAAATGCAAGAATGTGGTGGCTAACTCAACTATCTGAAGCTGGAGTATTTTGATGTTCTTAATGTGCTGGTCTAGGGCTTTGGAGCCAAATGCTGGTTGTTTGATTTTGGATAGTAATTTTATGCTGACAAAGCAGTAATGTTGGACAATGAGAGTTGCTTTTTTGTTGTAAAGATTTTCTGTCTACCTTTTTTAAACATATGCATTTAGTGATTTGGATCATTTCTGTTGGAATCCTTGAGAAGAGTGGATTGTGTTGGGCTAGAGACAATCTGTATTTATGTAGCTGATTTGCTCTCTAAGCTTTTGATGTTAGTAGATGTTAATTTTATGGTGGCAAGAATTTGTATGCTTAATCTGTTGCCTGCATGGTCTTAGGTGGATGTTATGGTGTATAAGTACAGCAGATTATACACAAGTGCTATTTGGATTAAAGTTAGAAGGTAAACATGATGATCAGTTACTTAATATGCTAGCTTAGTTTCTCTATTTGAAGATAATTTCTACTGCTGGTATAAAAAAGTTTTATACTGGGGTTAGACTTGGTTAAGTTACTGCTTAGTTGTCATGAGTGGTATTGATTCTTGACATGGTTTAGAGATGGCTCTTTAGTCGATAATTTGAAGCTTATCTGATATCTCAAGGGATTAGTACTCGCTAAGGTATAACTAGTACTGCTAGTTATACTTAATACTGCTAGTTTTAATACTATTATTCAAAACTTAATAATGTCAAGAAGCATATGGTATGTATTGTGCTTTGGACTAACATTTACAGGTTAAGCAAAGCAGTATGGTTGGATTTGGTGTGATCATAAACAACTGGATGTCTTGAGTAGAATAGGTTACAACTGGTATGTTGGTTTGGTTAACAGTTCTTAACTTTTATTCATTAGCTATGCATAGATATGGATCCTCATGAATTCTCACATGTCTATCTAGTTATTTCTAGTGTGCTTGTGATGAATAGAGGCATGTTATTGCATAGTTATTGGAGGACAAGTTAATATGTTTAGAACTATATTTAGTACTGCTAGTCAAAAAGTTAATACTGCCAGGCTAATATTAGTATTGCTTGTTACCGTTAATACTGTTTGGGGCATAACAGATTTTCATTAATTAATTATTACCGTTGAGATATTTCCGCCAACAACTTACTTATAGGGGTCTATGAATTGGATAATTCTTGATCTTTCCTTTTATTATACTCTTCTTTAATTTAAAGGATCAAGTTTATTCAGTAAATCCAACCACACCCTTAAGCTCTCTTCATACTATGTCAATTAACTTTGCCAAACCCTCGTATTTTCATCAACGAACTTAAACCCAGAACCCTTCTATTGATTCAATCCAACTTTATCGCGGGATTTGTAGTTGTCAATAAACACAACATGGTCGCTGGTTTGGAAAAGTCAGAGGAAAACGTTGTGTTTCATCAGATAGTGGACTTCCTCTCTACATGTTCAATCAATTATGCTCTCACTGTAAGTCCCACTATCTATGCTTCTTACATTGAATAGTTTTGGAATACTGCCACTTCTAAAATAGTCAATTCAGTACAAGCTAATACATTGTATTGTTGATACATTCCTATGTTTTATCGAACTCATCTGTGCAGAAGTGCATATTCTCTGTAATGATGAGGTTGCTATTATTGATAAAGCAAATGATGAAATTTTTGAAAACCTTGCATTGATGGGATAGAACAGCTTTCTACCATAACTTACTTTTCAATAAGGTTTCTATTCTCAACCGTACAATGATCAAGTTTCTGATTAATACCGTCCTTTACTGTATAAGTTCTCAAAATCAACTGCTTTGAATGAGTTTTCAACTAATTTTGGATTCAGTAGTTTATATGTCTTGACAAGGGTCAAAAAGTTTAATTTTCCTAAATTAATTTTTTCTTGATGGTCTGTTGAGGAACTTGGATCAAAAGAGATTTTTAATATATCCAAGGGTTTTACAACTCTTTTGAATAACCGCTTATAGATTTACCAAACCTTTTGGATTATTATACTTTTGAGACACCCAAACTTAGTTAAAATGGTTTTTCTCATAATATGGCACATGAAAGGTACCAAATTTTTAGGAAAAGTTACTCTTACTTTTTGCTCCATGTTGGTGAAACAAGCAATGAGAGTGAACCTGAACCCCAACCCACACCCTCTATTCACAACCAATATTTCGGAACCTCAAACAGAAACCACTTCAAACTGATACACCTACAGTTTATCATGAACTAATCTGAAGCTATTTTAGCAATTACTACAATCTCCAAACTACATATCAAAGAAAAAGAAAGACTAAAAAATGTAGGAGAACCAACAAGGACACTAAGTTACCTCAGACTAGTGTACCTCAAGACCTTAGAGCAGATGAGGTTGTCCATAAGGAGGGGGTAACAGTATGGAAAGGGCTATCACTACTGCTACTAGCTTAGATGCAGCACAGGACAGTAATAACATAATTAGGACCTAGACCATGGCAATGCTTAATGTTGACATTCCTCAGGGAATGGATACAGGTGGTAGTCCCAGGCGCCAAGACACCATGGGGGGTGCTCCTGCTCAGACTAGGTCTGAGAGAGTGCTTGAAAAGCCCACTATACACCTTCTCATTATGGTCACACATCTGGAAGTGGGGAGGGCAGTATGGAATAATGTTGAATTGATGGATAATGTACTACCTACACTCTATGATTCACCTCTCTCAGGAGGTAACATACCTAGAAGTGATAAGGGTAGAATGGAACTAATTAAGGAATTGATGGAAACCTGTACCTCATTGACAAAAGGGGTTCTTGCCTTAGAGGAAGCAAAGACTGCTCAAGACAGGGTGGATAACTATTGAAATTGAGGGTCAAGAGGATAGAAAAGAAGAGAAAGGCAAGAACCCCACAACCTATGAAGAGGAGATTCTTTAAAGGCAAAGTTGAGACTTCTACTAACACAAGTTTGGGTGAGGACGCATCCAAACAGGGGAGGAGCAGTGCGAAGACAAAGCCAATGTTTAAAGATAATGATTTTGATGTGCTTGATGCTGAACAAATAACTACTATTGGACCTTCACATGTTAATTGCTGGATCAGATAGTACTGCTTAGGCCTGAAGTTAGTGTCTGCTACTCCATCTACATAATCCTACATAGCAAGAGTCTTGATGATGAGGATGTTATGTGGCTATGGCTCAAACTTTGGATCAAGCATGAAGGAAGTTAAGCTAGGAGAAAAAGGGATAAGTTTAAATGTGGAAGAAGCTTCTAGAACCTATTAGATCATAACTACATATTCAACCTCTCCATAGATGATCTAAAAGACAAGGTAATGAGTTGTATTGGTTAAAGAAAAAGCCAAATAAAGTAAAAACGCTGGATTCAAGGGTTAGCTCAAATCAAAAAGTGATGCAGAGTTTGTAAAGATTGCATGAGGAATAGTTAGCTAAGTTGGACAGAGCTCAAATAGAAAGACAAAGACAAGAAGAAGCTACTAATGCTGCTTTGACTGAAGAGTTTGATGAAATTCAAGCCAGAATTGATGCTGATGCTTTGTTTGCTGCAAAGCTCTAACAGGAAGAGAGAGAGAGAGAGCAGTTTACCATTGAAGAAAGAGCACAATTCTTGGTAGAGACAATAGCAGCACAAAGGAAGTTTAGAGCTGCTCAAAGGGCTGCAGAGATCAGAAGTAAACCACCTACTAAAACACAGTTGAGGAATCTTATGATGACTTATCTAAAGAACACAGGTGGTTACAAACACAGTCAGCTGAAAGGAAAGACTTATGAAGAAATCCATGAGTTGTATGAAAGACAGCAAAAGAGGAATCAAGATTTTATACCAATGGATTCAGAGAAAGAAGCTCAGAAGTCAGGTAAAAGATTGAAAAGAGTTGCAGGATCATATGCAACACAGAAGTCACCCAAGAAACCAAAAGTAATGAAATCTGTAAAGAATGTTACAGAAGAAGAAGCAGCAGAGTATGAGAAGGAGAAGGAAGAACTCAGGTTAAGCTTAAAGATAATTTCTGGTGATGACAGTGAAGTGAACTATGAACCACTATCCAGAAGATTTCCTATTGTGAATTGGGAATATAAGTTGCTGGGAAATGTGGATGCAAAAGACATGTATGTTTACAAATTAACCAGAGCTGATGGAAGTTCAAGCTATCATGGAGACATGCAAGCCTTCTTAAGAAGACTTGACAGGCAAGACTTGAATGACCTATACAGGTTAGTTCAGGAAAGGTTTCAAGATCATCCTCTTGAAGGACATGATTTGTTGCTTTGGGGAGATCTAAGGATGCTATTTGACCCAGATGAAAAAGATGAACTATGGATGAATCAACTGGATTGGAAATTGCTGAAATGGAAGTTGTATGAAAGTTGTGGAGTTCACACTCTGTTTATGGATGGTACACCTATGGAGATTAATATGCTAGTAGAGAAAAAGTACCCACTGATCAAGGAATTATTGGAGAAGATGCTGAACTTGCAGTTAGAAGCTGAAGAAGAAAGTACTATGGCATTTGAGCTTATCAAGTTCATCAAATCAATGCTTGAAGAGTAGTAAAATGTTTGGATACATCCTCCTAATGACCAAGATGCTTAAACTGAAGAAACTTGATGATTGACAAGTAAATATCAAGTTTAGGGGAGGATTGTTGGGAATTTTGAGTTACTACTGCCAGTACTACTTTACTACTGCTGGTTCAAGATTGATACTGCTGCTAAAGACTGAAGAAATAGACTAAGTAGTTAGTACTGCTAGTTATATTAGTTAGTACTGTCAGTACATTGTTAGTACTGCCAGTATAGTTAGTACTGTTAGTATTATATAGTTAGTACTGCTAAAGTGATATGCATGAGATATATTAGGAATAGATATGCATTATCATTGTACGCGTTTTGTAAGCCCATTAGGGTTTCTTTGGTGTATAAAAGGAACCCTACGACATAGTTAGAATTATCAATTCATAGTTAGTTATTCTGTAACCTAGGCAGAATATTTGCAATCAATATATCTAAAGTTTTTAGTATTCTTTGTTCTTCTTTGTATTACAAGTTAGATTCCGCATAACTTGTAGTATTCACAATCATAGTTTCTCATATAGTTAGTTTGGATTTATCCAAGTTAACTAAGCTTTAACAAGCTAAGAAGATCTGTTCATTGGGACTTCACATTATTTAATATTGCAGCTAGAAATTTTAAATTTCATAAAAGATAGATTAAAGATGATACCAGACAACTGTCAATGTAGAACAAGGTCTCCATTCCACTAACTTCATTAGCAGAACACATTTTTGCACATATATTTTCCCCTTCCATCACATCCTCAATGTACTCCCTCTGATCCTTATTTTCTTTCATTTTATCCTCTTCCCATTTTTGCTTGAAATATTGAATCATATCTTTAGACTAGTTGTAAGTTTTAGAACATGTTGGCTACCTTTTCATGTTGAGATACTGGTCTACAATCATCCTATCCTTCAATTGTTTCAATTCTTTTCCCTCATCAAATTCTTCCTCTTCAAGAACATCATACTTGTTTTTAGATTTCTTTATGGCTGATGGGATTTCATCTTGAATTGTCCAATCCCTATTATCCTCTTTCTCGTTATCCTGTCTAAAACTGCCTTTTTCTACATTATTACTCTGATTTTCATTTTGAGTTTCTTTCGCTGCCTCTTTTCTCCCATATACACCATTTATGTTTCTTCCTTGGTTCTCAAAACTTCTAGCTCCCCCTTGTTTGGTTTCTAACATTATTATTATTACCCATTATGTTTCCCTCTTTTCTATACCTCACTTCCACAAATCCTTCATCCTCCTTACTCCTTCCACTAGACTCATCCATGATATCAACATTGTTAGCTTTCTCCACATTACTTTTAACCAGTTTACTACATTTACTCTTACTATGTCCAAACACCATACAGTGGGAGCAAATCTTAAGTTTCCATTAGCAATATTTTTAGTTCCTTTTACTATATTCTCCTTGCTTTTATATTGAATCACAATCTCCTCTTTAAATCCTTTCTTAACATCAAATTCTACAAGGACCCTAGCAAATTCAGCTTTGCCCATACCATCTTGACATGCCTGAGCTGTTATATTATCCATTCTCAATGTTTTTCCTAGGCTACTTGCAAGGGCACTTATTCCATCCTTAATCCATGCTTTAAGGGGTACATTTTTTATTTTAGCCCAAAGAGGAATCTTAGTTTCCTCCTTTCTTTTTAATCCAATATTTGGGTCTCGTTTCTACACAAACAATGGTTTATGATTAACAATCCAAGGTCATTGCTCAATCACTTTTTCCATACCATCCTCATTTTTAAAGTTGAAAAAACAGCCACCATTGGCATCAACCTGAACATCAATGAATCCATACGTGCTCTACATTCTCTTAATATGATATCTTAGAGCATTTTCAAACATAAAACATCCTACAAATTGTCCATATACAGTTAGTTTCCACATATTGCTTCCCTTAGATACTAGTTCCTCATCAAAAACAACAAATTCACACCCATCATCATCAATCACAGTAGGCCTGAAACATAAGCTAGTATCAAGTTTCTGATTATTCATTTAAAGAGCTGATGCATAGGTTTTTTTGGCCTCAATATCCCTATTCATATCCTCCTGACAATCCACATTCATATTTTCCCCAAAATTGATCTCCTTATGAATTTCCTCATTAGTAACCTTATTTCCATCAGTATTTTCACTATCAATCTGCTTATCACTTATGTTAAGACTATTATCCCCACAACTATATTCCATACTCCCAAACACCTCATCACTCTCATTGATCTCACCCTCCTTTATACTATCATTATCACCATTGCCAAACACTCCCTTATTCATTTTTGCACCCTCATTTCCCTCACATTCCTTAAACAAATCTCTATTTCCCACCTCATCTGTTCCTAACCCTATATCAATCTCATTAGACCTATTCTGATAATCTCTTTGACTTGAATTCTCCATTACATGGTCATGATACCTTACATGAAGCTTAACTTGTCTTTTAGATGAACGATTTTTTGGTGACATTGAAATTGATTCAAAGTTAACAGAATAAACTAAAATCGAAACGAATATATCAATACAATGAATCTAACTAACTCAATTACACTAACAAGAAACAGAATTGAAGCTTTTTTGGTTTTTTTCATTTTTAAAAATTGGCGGGAAACAAGCGCAATTGGGGGATTCAAAAATACAAACTGAAAAACAATGAAATTATATATATACTCAATTGCCGCACAATACGACGTCGTATTGTGTCGTGAATAGAATTTTAGCCCACCACAAGCCCAATAGCCGGTCAAGAAAAAAAAAACAATTTCCGGCCCAAAATAAAAAAAACCAATTTACAAAACATACCCTCACCTTTTAACTATTTACGATTTTTTTATATAATAAACTTTATTTATCAAATATACAACGCTTATCTACCGATTTATTCACATAAAAAAAATACCCGCGAAGACATCTTCGATACCTAATAACTTTAAAATAATCGACAGGGTCACAAACGTACAACTCTAGATTGTATTAAACGGTGGCATAGCCCATATAAAAAAACAACAAACTATTAAACATGAGACCGAAAAAAAAATTCGCAAAAAAAAAAATTA
Source organism: Tanacetum coccineum (assembly GCA_026074375.1). Classification (NCBI taxonomy): domain Eukaryota; kingdom Viridiplantae; phylum Streptophyta; class Magnoliopsida; order Asterales; family Asteraceae; genus Tanacetum; species Tanacetum coccineum. The sequence continues at coordinate 1,351 of BQNB010108945.1, read as the reverse complement.
AAAAAAATTTAACGCTCCGCAACGACGCGCGGGACATAAACTCATATAAGGAAAAAAACAACACCGAAAAAATAAACTCGCACAAAATACAATAAAAAAAGCCCCGCATTAACCCGCGATTAAAGCGCGGGACATAAGATTAACGCGCGGGACATAAACTCATATAAGGAAAAAAAACAATACCGAAAAAATAAACTCGCACAAAATACAATAAAAAAAGCCCCACATTAACCCGCGATTATCATTTAAAGCACACGTAATCTCATAAAATTATATTAAAAAAACACATATAGCAAAAAAAACATTTGAACATGAGGCCCAACACATAAGCGGATATAAGAAAAAAACAAACTATTAAACATGAGACCGAAAAAATAAATCCGCACAAAATCCAAAAAAATAAATAAATAAAATATAATGCCTTGCAACCACGAGCGAAAAATTAACGCCCTGCAGTAACGCGCGGGTAATCCTGCTTGTTACTATCAAAATGTGTGGAATCAAAGCCTGATTTGAATGGACAAATTAGATTTTGGAAACGATGCAGACGTTGATAAGAAAATGAAGGTTTTTTAGGTTTTTTCATGGTGGATTTGTAGAGAGAAAGTTAGTTAGAGGAGAGAGAAAGGAGAGAAAAAATTTCAGTTAAAGAAAAGAAAGTTGGTTCAATTCAGTTTTAATTGGGTCGTTTCGGTTCGTTTTTGACCCGATGCCAGCCTTACGCTTTGCGTTAATCTAATTAAATTTAAGTAAATGGATAAGGTAAACCGGTGAAGAATTTTTTATACATGTTGTCCGAAAAAAATGTCTTTTCTTGTCACAATGCATGCGCTTTTAATTGAGTGATTGATTTTGAATTTTTCTTAGACCATATCAAAATGTTCATCAGAAACTTATCTAACCAATTAGCATTAGGGTGTGACAATAATCATTAAAATGTGAAGGTTTATCCGGTTTGAGTAGCACGGGGTATGGTGTTAGAGCTCTGAGAAAAAAATGATGTCACATCATCACTTTTTTCTCATAACATCAAAAACAAGTTTCCTAGTTGAGTGTAGGGTGTGGTGGCTTAAGCCACAAAACAAAACGGACCCCACAGGCTGTTACATCAGATTTTCACTCTCACTCAAAAATACTCATTCACTCATAACACACATTCACCTCTTCATTTGGGCCCCACCACTTACTATTTTTTTCTTTTCAATTTTTTTCACACAAACATAATTCATTTCATTAAAATTAAAAATACAAACATAAGAAAATTAAAAATAGAATACGGAATTTGAAAATTACAATAATATAAAAAACATTACATAATAATTTTAAGCTAATGAAACCGTATCCTTACGGA
>BQNB010108944.1:0-17436 GCA_026074375.1 Tanacetum coccineum | reverse complement strand
CAGGTACATCATCCACGTGATCGGGAGAAATTATGTTCACTATGATAATCTAAAAATATCATACAATACTTAATAGCGTATCACTTCTTATTATCATTGAAACACTATTATCAAAATAACGGTTCACATCAAAGCGCAATCAAATAAAAATTCACAATCTGTGACATTATCATTTCGCGTATACCTCAATTATATTTCAAACATATATAGTAAGAGTTATCATATAATCACATGACATTCTATGCATACAACACATATGACACATATGTAAATATACCTATACATAATAATCAAATAAATTTACCTTTTCTTTCTATAGGTAACCAATGGCAACGAGGAGTCTCGGCGTGCGTGTATAAGCGTTATAGTTTAGGTTTTCAAAAAGACTAGACCTAGTTCTCTATAACCTTAGGCTCTTTATACCACTCTGTAACACCCCACCCAACGTCACATTCAGTTGCGCAGCGGAATTAGCAATTGGGCGTTACTAAATTGCACCATTCACTAAGATAATAGAAAACGACTCCAAATGAGACATTTTAACAAACATGTGTTCCATTATTAATCAGAGTTAAAATGCGTTTAGGTCCCCACAGAATCGCAACCACCGTCTATTACAACATTGAAAGACAGTTATTTCAAATAAAAGACATTGTTTTAACACAACTTAAGACATAGTCTTTGAAAGACCAGAACACATAAGTAGTCTTTCGATAAATCAATCACAAGCACGACACCTCCACGCCATCGTTGCCTTCTTCCTTGGTTACCTGGGATAAAACATGTTTAAAATGTCAACAACAAAGTTGAGTGAAATTAATAGAGTTTAAAATAATTAATAAGCAATAATCTTTGAACACATAATTAATTCTCGGGAAAACAAAACAACGAATGCAATGTATAGCAACTTCTTTTCTTTCACTCATTAAGCTTATGACACCGAACGTTAACAGTACATATGGCATTTCATATGTCAGTGTGCCCCAAAACAAGGTATTATTATCATATACCTACTACTTTTTAATTACAAAATGTCTGTTACAGGGTGCTCGCCTAAGGATTCATACCCCGAATAGGGTTGTCAAACCCAATAGATCTATTTAATGTATTAGCGTTCACCTCGCAAGGAAATTAACGGCTCATGAAATAAAGGACTTTGACAATAGCAACTTATGCGGAAACAATCTCGTAATCGGGTCCAGCATACCATAAAATCATATGTGTTTGATTTTATAAAACAAACATGTATCCCCCTCGCGGGTTTAAAAACATTTAAAACACTTAAAATCGATGCTATGAACTCACCTTAAGCAAAAGATCCAGATCAATCAAGCGCAAGAAACTTCACGTCTTAATCGCGACCTATATAATACATATATAGCGGTACATGACTAAAAGGTATATTAAATCAATATATTGCATTACTTGCATAATACATAATAATATATATATATATAATATATATATATATATATATATATACTATTACATAACCCGCCGAACGGGCGGGTTCCTTCACACATATTTTTTAGAAGAAAGGTTTGTGTAGTTTGGCTTAAATAATAGCGAGTGTTTGAGTCCAGTTGACCAAGAAACGGATCCAAACGGTACATTAGGTCTGGGTCGGTGTATTTTGGTCCGGTTAATATTAAACGGTTTAGTTAGGTCCGTGTCGGTCTGTTTTGGTTTGGTGAATACCGTGTCATTACAGTTTCAAAGCATGAGTAAAAGATCAAAGTTGTAATTTTTTTAATTATTAAATTAAAATGAGTTAGAAGGCTATACCTATATTTTGTATATTTACTTTTAACACCTCATTAATGTAAATTGTATTTTCTTTCCACCAAAGTTTATTAATTAACTGAAATATTATCGCAACTTTTCTTTTAATCAACACTAAGGCAAGTGATTTTTTAAGAAATGTATATCCTTATTGAATGATTTTTCTACAGAGTTGTGTTATAGATTTTGTATTATAATTTTATCTTGTTTATTCGTTTTGCTTATCTTTTCTGGTTTTTGTATTTTTTTTCTTAAATGATATTTGAATTGATCAACGATTAGTAGTTGTTTATTATAATGTTACAGGTTTTGGTTTATGGTTTTAACTTTTAAAGTTGCATGTAATACTATAAGAAGAAATCCTCATTTTTTGATTTTATTAGGTTATTTTTAAACCGTAGTTTGATTTGTGTTACAAATACTATGTCATTTAGTGTGTGGCATTGGCTCTTAGTAATTGTGATTGTCAATTTTAACACCTCAATTACTGTTGGTGTAGTTAAAAGAAAATTCCCTAAATAATTAACAAACACGACAACCATTACGCCCGATGGGCTGGCTCGTTTTGTGAATGTCGTTTAAAAAAACATTAAGTGCGGCGGATACATCGTCCTAAAAAACATCTTGCCAGAGGAGATAATTAAGGGATGACGTATACGCGCCCCGTGCAAAAGACAATGGTAAACTAAAATGTAGGAAAGTCCAAAATCATATCACCTGCGCCAGTACATAGGGCGAGGCAGCCGTAGAAACAGAATACTTAATATCACAGCGTGGATGCGCTGGATAGGAAGAATAATAGCATCGGGAGGAATGGCATGATAAGATAGGGGGGGTGGGGGTGGTGGGGAGTAGGGGCACAGGAGGGAGAAAGATGTGTCAGTCTATGTCAGCCAAAAAAGGAAGAGCGCGGAGTAAAAAATGTAGGGAGTGTGGAGGGGTGGGATACGGGAGTGAAGGGAAGGGGTGATACAACTGGGGCACAAGGGGAGCGGCGGGGGGGGTGGGGGTTGATAGTTTAAAAACAAAAAATAAGTAAGGGTAATTATCGTAAATGACTGGTGGTTGTTTGTATTTTTGGGTGGGTAAAGTGATGGGGTAAGAGTTTTTATAAAATTTTGTAGTAATAGTTGAGGTGGTACATATAGAGTGTACTGAGGTGTGGGGTAATATTAATGTTTTGATGTAATAAAGGGACTGATTGAAGTTATAGGTTAAAAGTGGTGAATGTCGGAAGTAAGAAATTGTGGGTAAAAAGATTAATGGTTTGTAATTTAGGGTGTTAGAATAATATAATAGGTTATTTTTATTATATGAATTCGTGAGGATAAATAAGTAGTTCATGTGTGTGGTGGAGTGATAGCAGTGTGGAGAGAGGGGGTGCTGTGGTTGAGTGATTAGGCGGAGCGTGGGGAGGGTTGAAATGGGTGCGAGGAGGCAGGACTCATTTATAATAGGAAGATATTTTGTGGAGAATTTGAAGAAATTCAGAACATAAATATATATGAGGATGTGTATTTTGGGGACAGATAGGGGAGAGTCAAAATAGGTTACAGTAAGATTATAATAGGTAATTTTAATATGGAGATTTTTGTGGATAAAATATAAAAGAAAACATACTGGCAATAAGGCATCATGAAGATTGAGAATCTTCAATCTTTGCTTGCAAAATATAAAAAAATTCTAAAAGAGAGTAACTTCAGTTAACACATACTTTTCTTTCTAAAATGGCATTTTTTTCATGAACTATAAGTGCTAAGGCGTTGAGTTCACAATAGAGAGCTGTTACAACCATATATCTGTGAAATGGTTTGAGGCTTCTAACAAAGAGCTAGCGCACATTTTCAATAGTAACATGGTTATTTTTTGCCTTTATATCATGGTCATAAATATGGCTGCCTTTATATCTAATACATGATTTTGAATCATATTACATGATGGGCCATATAAAAATTTTATTACAGTCGTTACATAAAGATTCATAAAGAGTCTTATTGGATTGCGAAAGTTTTTTTCCTTCCTAAAATCAATTCTTGAAAGCACTCTAATGCACGTAAACACCAACTTTCTATGAAGGTTAAATTACAAATGTACTTTGATTGGGTTAGAAAAGGTCGCATTATACTTCAAAATTCAGATATATCTAAACAAACCTGAGCACATGCCTAATAAAGTTATCTAGCAAACTAATAATATTGTTTTATAGTAAAAGAATTTATTTATCGGAACACGTTAAAATGTTTTTGACTTTTAGTTGTAACATAATTTTTACCTTTGAAACGATATCTTTACTTGAACAATCAACCTGAAAACCAGAAAGGTAATTCGGTGACTTCTAATCCCTTTTTCTGACCACATATATATAAAGGGCGGGTTTTACACGTAATAAAGAGTGACATTTACTAGTTACGAGTTTTGGCCTGGTTTAAAGGGTTATATAAACTACATCGATAGGGAGCGATCGTGGCTTCTACAAACGTCCACAGCACATCAAATCTATTATCTATAACACACATTTACGCTTCGTTTGTTAGATGTAACGCCTGGCTGCCCGTCTTTAGTTAGCTGATTTTTAGATTGTGTTCTATTTCTTCTAAAAAAGGAAGAGGAAAACACAACTGTAGCCATCAGAAGTAGAAATCAGTTGAGTACAAAAGTACTTTGAAAACATATATTGCGGCAAAAACAATATCTTACAAATAAATTAAGAAAGTTTTATTCACCCATGACTTTTAACATTTAAATTACCATATTTGACCCCACCCCAAAGCAATTGTTTTGACATGTAATTATCGTGATCATACTTTTTAGTATAATCTGTAAGAACGATGACTTGTTTACTGTGAATGCAGTAGCCCGACGACAACATAACAATGATACAAATTCGTAAATTTTTTATAAAAGAAAAGAGACTGACCCGACCCTACCCAACCCAACCCGGTACCCTATCCTCCCCAATAAGTGATTTCCACTTCTAATTAATTGTTTTCAACTGGAATCTTGAGCATAATTGAAGTTATATATACCTCTAACAATTGCATTAAGAGTTGCCAAGATGTGTAAGGATGAACCTCGAGGATAATATTGCATAATATTCCCTGTGTACTCTATGTGTATTCATCAGGTAATTCTCTATTAATCGATATAACATCCTTCAACACCTGAACCACTTCACGCAACTCAAATATCATCTATATCCCCCTTCATCAGTTCTATCCATGATATAAAGCCGTTCCTGCAAAGCCAACAAAACTCAATTTAACTTCACTCAAACATATATTCAAAACATATAAACAGAACCACTTTCTCTCTAGGCATTACCATATACATGACAACAGTAACTTAAGCATATTACCGGTCAATAATAACTTTTGGGCAAACAAACGTTGTTCATATATGATCATAGTTCATTGTAGCAAAGATGGAGTAAATATCAAAAGGACTCACGGTTCCAAAATAAGACTGTATAGATTAAATGGAGTAAGCAAGGTGATATAATCACTATGAGTTGTTACTACATTGAAATAAAGAAAAAATAAGGCTGCTGATTCATAAGTTTCCGAAAGTACTTTCACGCCTAACCTGTGAATCACGACTACTTTCAAAAGGCGCGTCTGCACTATTTATAGAAGTAACTGGTATCCGCCCGCTATCACCTGAGTAAACAAAATTTAGACATGTTCCAATTTGTGGCTCATATATACTTATTTCTGTTTTGGTTTCATGACATCACCGGTGCGATATTTATATTATCCTCAGTATGTAATGTAACTTATATGTTTTCGGCCTACGTTTCATTTTCTGAAGTAGTTTAGCTTATAAAGAACGGGCCGAAAACTAATGAGGTAACACAAATTTGACTTACTCATAAATAAAATGTAGAGATAACACCTGGTCATATCCATCCGATCACAACTTTAATCGAGCTATTTTTAGATTCATCACAACCTCCTAATCAATGTTAAAGCAATATAAACTAATGTTTTCGAGAAACTAAGTAAAAATAAAAATACTAAACATGCCATGAAAGGTATGGAAATAAACGGCATGGCATACCTTTTGGCAAAGGCAACCTCTGCTTCCAAGTAAATGACATGCTATTTGTCTTGTTGAAAAAAAGTATAGCTCTGTATTTTGCTCTATCCTTTTTTTCTTCTTGCGTCCTAAAGTCCCCCCTATGCACGGAAATGGAAATCATTAGTTTTTTGTTGTTAGATTTACCTGCTGCCCAAAATACTGAACGTACGACTTAGTCACAATCGAATATTTAGATCTTTTAAATATAAAAAACATTAAAACAAATAAACACCAAATACAAGATATGACTGCATAACCTCGTTCAGCATCGTCACCCATGTTGGAGGCTTCCAGCTTGACCCGCACAACCCATTGTTGGTCCGATAACAACCGGACAACAAACATTCGTGTTAGCATCAATGACTCCATACGCAATGGTTCAATGCCCTTTATGTCAAATTCGAAGAATAGTTAAATGGGAAACATTCGATACCATATTTGACTTAATAACAAACCATTAACATCCTAGTTGAGAACATAAAAGAAAACTAAGCACAACTTATAAATAGGTTTCAAAGAAAATTAAGAATAAAAGCTTACCATCATAAATCCTTTAAGAGGTATCCATCCACACCAATCGAAACACATAACCCCCAACTAAGTTCTATGCCTCAGCCTGATCTTTCTTTTATCCAACCGAAATAGCAGGAACCCAACTTCATAAGATAAACCCGAAAAGCCAACATTCTCGGTTCCAATATCTTCTTGCAATGAGGAACTACTATATGCATAACCTTCTTTCATTCAAAAACCGCCAGAGGAACATCCACCTACATTCAAAAAAAAGTTTGAGATCAAAAATAGCAACGAAATAAGGTGCACGGGCAAATATACAAACATAAGAATAGATTATCGCACTTTGAGTTTTTCAACACTTCCGAATGCCTAAATAAACAACTAGAAGGACATCACGATAAATCCAGTCTACGGGATCCAATCCAAACCCAAATTTATCATAAACATACCCAACCTTCTAAGACAAATTCTCTTTAGCAACGGCAAAATGAACTCATTGAATTTTCAAAATCAATTCTATCTGCGTTTGCCAAAAACCCGAATGACAAGAAGACACACCCGCGGTCTGTTTGCCCGATGGTAAGCAAACAGCCGAATCCTGAAAATAAAAAAAAACTCCCTTCTGGGAGAACCCGTTCCAACAAACGGCATATTATCGGCAAAATCAACTATATGACCCATGACCTACTAAACTACTACGGAGCCGATATCCCAGAATCCCAACATCAGCAACCAAAGAGCCATGACCACTGTACAAAAAATACTCTCTAAACTTTCCCTACCATTCATATTTGTAACCTGATTCCTAACTTTTTTGCTATTTACTTTTTCATGTTTTCCATTCAACATCAGTGTAGTAAATATTAATGTTATCAAATTTGTTAACATACATAATCAAGTCTTTTATAAAAAAATAACAGGAAACAAAAAGCAAGATGATTTGCGGATAATGAAACTAATATCAATAAATAATCGCCTAAACAATCATAATCTTTAACATCAACAACAGTGCAGTTCTAAACACACAAATCTTCTGCGATGCTTATCTTTATTATTGTATGATTATGATAATCCAGTATCACTTGCTGACTTTTAAAGCACACACATATAAACGTTATTCTAATCGGATTCTCGAAAACAAAAAAAAACAATTCAGGCTTTCCCACCGTTGGTGTTTGGTTTTCAAACCATGATTTAGGTTTGATATTTATAATCATCCTTTTTAAGAAAAATATGAATAACCAGAACGGCTTTCCTCCCACATTCTATTTTCATTACAACAAAACCATATTGAATGTTACAAAAACTAAAAAAGACTACTTACAAACGTTTAATTGACACACAGAAACATACATTACCTGGTTTTTGTTATAGACTTGTGTTCCCCTGTTTTGAACCGCCAAACACCCAAATACTCATAAGATCACTTTTAGCTGCAAAGGCTTATCAAAACCTTTAGCTGAAAACAACATCATCAAGGTAAAACCGCCACCTGACGACAAAACTTTGTTTTCATAATAAATAAAAGATAAAAAGAAAGACCTCAAAACCCTAATTTCAATACGAAAAGAAAATCGAAAAGAAAAAAAGTACAATAAATATAACTATAATTTACAATTAAGCATATAAAAACCTCAACAGGGATGAGTATTAACACCCAAATAAAACATACTGTGCCAAATAATAATCAAATGCCCACTCCTACTTATCCTGATTTATTATACTATACTAAAACCAAATTCTGAATTTTTAAGTAAAAAAGATATAATGAGACTTACTATCGGCGCCACGATGAAAGGTTCGCCAGAAAATAGATACTCCTCCTCCTCCTTTTCCTCCTGCTATATAAAAATATAAAACAACAAAATTTTAGTCATCAATTTAAGTATAAAAGAACTTCAAAAAAGAAAAGAAGCAGAGAAATCATACAATTTTTCTGCATCAAGAGTTGGGAAAAGAAGCAGTAAGAAACTAGAGAGAAAAGGAGAAGGGGTGAATTTTGGTGGCGTATAAAAAGAACAAATACAAATAAAAAAGTAGGCATACTTTTTTTTAAAATCAAAAGCAATGCTTCTGTTTGATAAGAGTAGCCAAATCGCAGGGATTATGGGAGGTTTTTTTTATTAAAAACCTGATATATGTTTGAAAATCAAAAAGAATTAATCGAACGTGTACTAATTATTATTAATGTTTTGATGAAAAACACAAATTAATCACTGGATCAGTGTGGAAAAACATGTTACATGATGACCTAGGTCATGAGTTCAAACCTTGCCAATGGCTATATTTTTTCAAAATTTTGAATTTTAGTTCAAAAATGGTGTCCATGTCATCATTGAGGTGGCGTCCAGTCACTAATTCATATTAATCCAGTCATAATTAGCCTCATATATATGTTATATATATATATATATATATATATATATATATATATATATATATATATATATATATATATATATATATATATATAATAATATATATTACTACTACGTATATACAATCATATACTAAAATCTCCAAGTGCGACGCAAAACATTTCTCATTGACGTACTTAACAATATTACAACGTTTTCCATAAAGTTTCCATTTTTAGAAAGCTTGCCGAAAGTAAGGATAATATAATCCCAACTTAGCATTTTCGCTATCAATTAACTAACATTACGAACCCTTTGCTTATTGCAAGCTATATTCAAAAGTATATACGCAAGTTGACTTTCAAAAGTCAAACAACGTTAAGTTGAACTATTTTACCCTAAAAATTAACCAAACTTGACTCGGCCGTAAAAACTTCGTTTTTAGGATTTTTACAAGCTCACCATATATCAAAACCACCTGTAGATCATCTTTAATCATATTCACACCTAAAATAGATTTCAAAATTTCTTGACACGCCACGGTCAAGTCAAACTTCTGGTCAAACAAAGTCAACCCAAAACCCAATAAAATGACCTTTTCGACATAATCTGACTATCAAAATACGCTTAACTAAGTCTAAGTAATATACAAAACCATTAAATCTTATCAATACAAAAACAACGTTTCAATATTTTTCGCACTTGAATCATCTAACAATAATCATAAAATGTAATATCTATAATTAAATCACTACAAAGCAAGCTAAAGCTTACAAATCAATCAAGAAAATCAAACTATGGTTCCCCCTTCTGCTTTTGAAATCGAACGAGCAACCCAACCAAGCAAACAAACCTTTTTCAATCAACTAACACCAAAATAACACTAATCTAACCACTTTGAACACACCCTTATACACCAAATCACTAGAACTTGACCCAAGATCCAACTTCTTCAAAACTTATTGCATGTGGGTTTTTATTAGTGGGATTTGAGCTCTTGAAACAAGATTAAGATGGTTATAGATTGATTTAATTGCATATCAAGAATAAAGTGGTGGTGGTGGTTTCTTTGTGGTGGCCGGCGAACAAGAGAAAGAGAGGAAGGAGAGGATGAATTTTTTTGTAAAAGAGTTTATGTGTATAAGTGGTGCCTATTTATAGAAGGAAACTTTGGCATTTTGGAAAAACTAGTCCCTCCATCCTTAATCTCTTTTAAAATTAGTACAAGGCGTTTATTTTATAAATAAAATCAGCCATAAACTCGGGTCACACCACGTAATAAATATTTTAAATCCGTCCCACTAATTTTACTTTAAAACATTTAATAATCGTTAAACCTCGTAAAACACGACCTTTTAAACACGGTTTTTATAAAAACTCGAGGAAACATCGTAAAATACAAAAATAACATATTTACGCTCTCGGAGCATCAAAATACATTTCCTGACTTTCTTAGATGCTAAAACAAATAGAAACTCAATCACGGATTAAAATTACCTTATAAAAGGAAATTCTCATCAAACCTTATATAGCATAAACGACTATAATTATTTACGTCATAAAAATAATTATCTTAGCTCGGGATAGACGTTGACCTGAAACTCTTTTGTTTATAATTATCAAAGGTTCATTGAGAACTTTTCTAAAGTAGTTAAGACGTTTACTGTCTTGACTTAGAAAAGTAAGACCTACTGATTGGGATTGAAAGCAGGAGAATGCATTTCGAACTTGAAGGACAAGTTGTGTAATGCCACTGTTCTAGCTCTCCTCGATGGACCAGAAGATTTTGTGGTATATTGTGATGCGTCTGGCTTAGGACTAGGTTGTGTGTTGATGCAAATAGGTAAGGTGATAGCTTATGCATCTTGGCAGTTGAAAATTCATGAGAAGAATTACACCACCCATGATTTGGAGCTGGGTGCGGCTGTGTTTGCACTTAAGATTTGGAGACATTATTTGTATATGATGAAGAGTGTCATATATACGAATCATAAGAGTCTCCAGCACATCTTTAGTAAGAAAGAGTTAAATATGCGACAGCGTCGCCTGGTAGAGTTGTTTAGTGATTATGACTGGAAATACGTTACCACCTGGTAAGGCGAATGTAGTGGCTGATGCATTAAGTAGGAAAGATAGAGTGAAACCTAAGAGAGTTAGAGCTATGAATATGACCCTTCAGTCGAGTATCAAGGATAGGATACTAGCAGCTCAAAAGGAGGCGTCTGATGAGTCTGCAGGATTGCAGAGAGGAATAGATGAAATGATTGAACTTAGGAGTGATGGAGCGTTGTATTACCTGGATCGAATATGGGTTCCTTTGAAGGGTGATGTGAGAAACCTAATAATAGATGAATCCCATAAGTCAAAGTACTCTGCACACCTAGGAGTTTATAAGATGTACTATGACCTTAGAGATAGGTATTGGTGGTCGGGTATGAAAAAGGATATAGTTGTGTATGTTATAAGTGTCTGACTTGTTTGAAGGTTAAAGCGACATCAAGCCATCTGGCTTGCTGCAGCAACCTGAGATTCACAAGTAAGATATAGGAAATGATAGCTATGGATTTTGTGACTAAGTTACCTAGGACTAGTAGTGGGCATGATACAATCTGGATCATCGTGGATCGATTGACTAAGTCTGCTCATTTTCTACCTATGTACGAGGATTATAAGATGGATAGATTGGCTAGGTTGTACCTGAATGAGATTTTTGCTAGGCATGGTGTGCCGATCTCGATCATATCTGATCGTGATAGTCGGTTCACGTCGAGGTTTTGGCAGTCAATGCAAGAGGCATTAGGAACCCGGTTAGACATGAGTACGGCTTACCACCCCTCAGACCGACGGTCAGAGTGAGCGTACAATCCAAACCTTAGAAGACATGCTGAGGGCATGCGTCTAGCGCTTCGGGGAAGTTGGGATTTTCACTTCCATTAGTGAAGTTTTCGTATACAATAGTTATCATCTTAGTATAAGAAGAGCGTCATTTGAGGCTATTGGTATGGGAGAAAGTGTCCGTTCCCTAATTATTTTGTGCTGAGGTTAGAGAGGGTCCCGTTGATAAGACCTGAGTTAAGTGCAAGAGACCACTGAGAAGATCCGCAGATTAAGATAGATCTTATAGATGCGGCGTAATCATTTAGAAGAGTTATGCTGAAAGAGGAGGAAGCCCTTAGAGTTTAGTGTGGGTGATTATGTCTTGTTCAAAGTGTCACCTTGGAAAGGTGTGGTACACTTTAGAAAGAAAGGAAAGTTAGCACCTAGGTTTGTCAGACCATTTGAGATCACTGAGCAGATCGCGATACCTATAAACTGTAGTTTTCCCTGAGGAATAAAAGTGTTCATGACACGTTTCACGAGTCGAACCTTAAGAAGTGTTTTGGCTGATCCAACACTGCAAGTGCCTTATGATGAGATCCGGGTTGATGCAAAGTTAAATTTTGTTGGAAGAGACTATTTGGAATTCTAGAAGATCTTCAAGAAGCTGAAGCGGAGTAGAATTGCCATCATCAAGGTTCGGTGGAATTCAAAACGTGGACCTGAATTCGCATGGGAGCGTGAAAATAAGATGAAGCTTAAGTACCCGCATCTGCTAGTGCTGATATTATTGAAACTTAGGCGAAATCATTTAAGTGGTGGAATCGTAAACCCTCCCCCTTTTTGTTGTCATAAATATTCTAAAGTTATCCTTTGACTATTTGACCGTTTGGCCAATTTGTTTAAGAATATTTATACCGGTTGTCATGTGATTTTATGAGAACGTGATAAAACGAGGTCCATTGGGTATAATAATCCTTTTTAGAGGTTATTATGGAGTTATGTATGTTCCAGGTGGAGAAACCGTGAAAATTGCCTTTGAATTAAATTTCATGGCTGGATGTTTGTTGTCTTCTTAGAATTTTCAAAATGTACGTCTCGCAATGTTGGTACGATGTTTAGAGCACAAGAATGCAAGGCCACATACAACGGGAGAAGGCAACAACTGCAACAATCAAGGCAACATCAAATAGAGCACCATCTGCGTCCAAACAATATATATCTAATATATATCCTTATTAATCAATAGATCTTGATTGATGACTAGTGTGTGTAAATGAAGGTGTAATTAGTGTGTGTGTTTAGAGAGAGAAAATACCTAACTTGCCTTTGGATTGAATGAAATTGTTACATCTAATCTTGACATAAATACCCTATTTATAGTCTTATTATGTTGGTGACTCTATTTTCCTAACTTGACACAAATAGTCCCCACACTTTATAATAGTGCTTACAAGTAGTTCATTTCTTTATTTCTAACATTCTCCCCCTAAATGATCTACTTGGAAAATATTCTTATTGTGTTTTTGATGACGACTTCTTATGCTTGAACACTTGATTCTGAAATAGTATGTCATTTTCCTTTTCTTTGAAACTCGAAAACACTGAGAATTCTTTATGAAAGCTGAGGACGACCTTGTAATATATCTCCCCCGATATAATTTTCTCCTCATATATGATACTTTATCTTTGAAGGTATCAACTCTACTTTCGAACTCAAAATTTGCATTCTCAAAAGCTAACTTGATCTTCTTTAGCAACTTGAATCTTTAATAGCTTATATGAAATCTTTATCTTTGAACTTAATGTAGATTTCAATCACATAATGTTACTGACGAAAGATCTTGAAACACGATGATATTGATTGAGCATTTCTTTGTAAAAGACTTGAACACTTAACTTTTCACATGAATCTTCATACTCTTTAAGCTCCCACTCAATCACATATCCATCTCCTGAATACTGAAGTAGTAAACTTTGATTGTCTGAAAATAATGTCGATATTCTTGAGAAGTAATTCCATGCAAATGTCGAACCAGCTATCTCGATCGATCTTTGAAGTTAATGAAACACTACAGCTTATTCAAAACACTTGATGAAGTAACCTCAATCTTGAATACGAATCTTATCTTCTTAAACAAACCACTTTTACCATAACGATTTCTTTGATTCAATTTCTTTGCTAGTATCTTGATTTGTCCCATATATTCTTGCTTATATCTTCTCCCCTTTCATATACTTGAATCGACCTTACGTTTCAAGCTTATATCTTCTCCCCCTCATGATGATTATGATCCATCATGAACATCATGATCATATAAGCTTCCAAAATAAGCTCTGGGTGAAGAATATCCTTTGAAGTCCATGAAATTGAAATCAAAATCTTTTCTTTTCTCTTTAAGAATCAAACATTCTCCCCTTTATAAACAAACATACTCCCCTAAAATAACCACAAACTTCCTCAAACCAACAAACTTGATCGCTATCATTCCCGTGAAGGTTGAAAGAAACTTTTGTCATTATAAGATTCATTGAAAATATTATGCTTGTGAAAGGTAGAAATGTTGTTTTTGTATGTTGTATGTTGTAGAAGATGAAATGGAGAATTATCAGAGTAAGAAACATCTTCCACATTAACCATGAAGTTCATACATCACAAGATCATGCTTTGAAAATTCCCGATGAAATATTTGAAAAATATGATCAAATCAATATCTCGATGATAAGGATGCGGAAATATGATCATGAAATCCAAATAAGCATTGATCTCGTAAACTTAGTGTTGTTTTCCCATGGGAAACACATAACCACTAGATCACTTAGATTACTAGTTCGCACTTATTTGAATCATTTTTCAATCATTTTCAAATAGTGACCTACGTTCAGCGTTGGCATGATGTTAGCACTGGTAGGATTTCCATTCGATCATTGTGAATACTATTTTATAGTATCACTCCAGAATGTTCCGGCAATGTCACGTAGACATGCAATGTCACAAAGACATATATCATTGTACCTTTTGTATCATTGATGTTTAATACAAACGTACTTTTGTGTCCTAAAGATATTTCATTGAATATCAAATTGGCTCTAGACTCTTGTGCACTTTTAGTAAGCAAGGACTGGAGCAGAATGTCCTTTATTCAATACCAACATTCTCGGAATGAGAAGTCGATAGATTATGCATTTAATCTCCGTGAGAATGAAACAAATACTTTTTGAGAAGTACTTGAGTGGCTAGGAGGGGTTGTGCATTTGCATCACTGGGCCCATGATGTCTACTTCAATACCAGAAATCAACGAATGAAATCCGATAGATTATGAGTTGACCCGGTTTCTATCCTAGTGTAGGAAAAACACCCTTCATCTTTTCTTATAAGCCTCTCACTTTTCAACTCCAACCTTTTCATTTTGCTTATTATTCGATCCTTCTTCATCATATTCTTGTCACGTTTGACATCTTTAGCATTTTTATTCATTCTTTGTTTTTCATTCAAAGCTTTATCACTTAAGTCCGTTTGACATTCGAAACATATTGATTTGCACCTCAAACTCCATCACCTAGACCTAACTTTCCTAAATTGGAAGGAAGACTCCGAGGTAGATCAATTCCGGTTCTAGAAGATCATAGGAGTATTTTGAGAGTAACTAAATCACACCGTGCAACTCAATCAACATACGCCAAGATAATTCCTTTAGAAAGAATGTCTGTGAAAACCATAATGAAATCTGAAATCGTATCATGAGATTTTGATAATATAAAAAAAATGTAGAACAATTACTCTGTCTGTTTTTGTATGCGGTGGCATTTCTTTTCTTGCATACTTTTCTCTTTTTCTTTTCATGTGATGTTCTTGCTTTTAAATCACATAACATATACTTTCATTTTTTTAAGTATACGATTTCTTATTTCTCTCTGTCTATTTTTCTATCACAAATCTCTCTTTCTGTTTTTCATCATTCTTACAAACATCATATGAAGAAAAAAATTTTGATCTTTAAAAGTTTTCAATCATTATAAAGACACTCCCCCTTAACATATGCCGAGAAACATTTTTAACATGAAGCTAAAAACGCAAAAATACGGATATGTGAATGTGAAATGTAAAACAGTTTACCATATTCGTTTCTTTCTGAAAAATTTTCAACAACATATACGGACACTCCCCCTCGAAAAATACCATATCTTCTTGAAAACATTTATAAGGGAGTTCCTCTTTGCACTTTTGAGTCTTTTATTTCTTTAGACACTTTTCACAAAAAAATACATCGATTTGAAGACCTTTTTAAAATTGATTTTATCTTGAAAGTACCCCATTTTAAAATTCGAATCGACTGTAACTCATCAACTTAAGATCATTGACTTTTAAAACAAATTGATTTTATCTTTTAAGTACCACAAAAAAATTTTGAAAAATATTTGTCAATGACTCAAGTCAAAGAAAACTTCTCTTCTTTTTCAAAGATAAATGCTTTGAAACGAACATTTTTTTTCTTTAAAGCACGGGTTATGTACTGACATGTACACAAGCCATCAAATGAAGCTCGGGTTTCGTACTGAATTATACGAAAGCCATCAGTTTATGCTCGGGTTTCATACTGAATATGTATGAAAGCCATCATAGAACCCAAAAATCTTTTTGTATTTTCTATAAAATTTGGTATAAAAGAAAATCTTTTTGTCTTTTTTGAAATTTTATATAAAAAACCTTTTTTTTATTTTAAAAAAAATTATATATAGAAGAAAAACTTATTGTCTTTTCTAAATTTTGTATAAAAGAAAATCTTTTTGTGTTTTTCTAAAACTTTAAAAAAAATCTTTTTGTATTTTTTTTTCTTAAACTAAAAGAAAAAAAAATCTGAAATTCCTATCAAATTAAACAACAACTTTTGGTACCCACTTAAGCACGTTGCTAACGGGTTTACCATATTTGAAAAACCAACTGTAAGTTGCGTCAATTTGATGCATAGAAGTTGAATTCCAACGAGATTTGAAACCCGGTGTTTCATTTGAAATAACATTCTTGGAATCAACGGTGATTTAAAACTCTTCTCATTTTTACATTTTGAATTATAAGACCTTGATGCTTCATTAGGAGTTTTAAAACTTCTCAAATGTGTGAACACCGTTCTGAAACCCGGTGTTTCATTCGATGTTTTAACCTTTGAGAAAGACGGAGATTTCCATTTATTGTTGAAACTCGGTGTTTCATTTTGAAAAATCTTTTCGAAATGAATGGAAACCTTACATCTTTCACCTTTTTCAAAACTGAATCATCTCTTTTACGCATTGAAAACATTTCATCCCTCGAATACTTAAACCGTTTGGAAATGATTTCTTTACTTTTCCACATTTGTTTTAAACTTTCGTTTTTCACATGATTTTGACAAGTAGATGTTTTGAATGAATGTTGTTTCTTCAAATACTTCTTATCTTTTTGCAAAGAATAAGTAGTAAATTGAGAAACCTTTTTTAAAATCGGTTTTGAAGATTTACCGTGTAAATCTTTTCTGAAACATTCACTTTTGGAATTGATTTTGTGAAAACTTGAGAAATAACCTTTTTCTGTTTTATTGAATCAAACAATCTCTTGTAATGCATTTTTAAATCATTATTCTCTTTTTCAAAATTTTCACAAGAAGTTTCATATTTTTATTTCAACACATTATATGATGTTCTCAAATCATTGTTTTCCTTTTGCAACAAAGTGTAATTTTGAGATGCCACCTGTGATTTTAATAAAGCATTCTCTTTTTTAAGATTTGCAAAATACGTCTCAAATTTATCAGTTCTTTTTTAAAGCTCTGTTTTGACATCATCAAAATCTTTGACTCGTTGTGATAAGACCTTTTCTATCTTTGAAATCTTATTCTCAAACACATTTTT
>BQNB010108942.1:0-22855 GCA_026074375.1 Tanacetum coccineum | reverse complement strand
AAAAAACCGCACAACTCTATTTATTAAACAATTATATATAAAGGTAAAACAAGCTAATGTGAGAAAAAGCCACAATTAACACTTATGAGCTTTAAAGAAATCCAACTATTCTATGTTTAGCATCGAAACTTATACTCTACTCTATCATCTCTTGTTCTTCACAATTTAAAATAAAAGAAAGAAACTCATGAATACTTAGCCTATTGAATTAAGATCGGCACTTTAATAAGTCACTTTAACTGGCAACAACCTTTATTCTACTAAATTGATCTTTGCATATTTAAAATCAATTATGGGAACTTGCAAAGTCTTGACTTTTTTAAGCTAGACTTGCATTTTATAGCTCCTTGTATAAAAGATTAGCAAAGTCAATCTATTTACAGTTAAGGAGAAAGCTAAGATATAAAACGGTCGGGTCAAAATTTACTTTTCATTCTCACCAACGGAAAACCTACATTCGTATCAAAACACTTATTATTATTATTATTTTTTTATATGTGAACAATAAACTAGATATTAAGACTTAAAAATTTAAAATTTTGGCTAAAACGGGGTTGCAAGAGACACAGCAAGGCACAGGTAAGATCACATTTTGATAGAAATCCCCCCCCCCCCACACTTAGACTGGAATATTGGCCTCAATGTTCAAAAATGTCGGGTTTTACAACCACACTTAGGAATGAAAAAGGCAAATGCAAAAAAAAATTCCAAGTGTGAAAGGGGAAACAATATATATATACATGATCAGGATTAAGGATTCTAAAATAAGTAAAAGATCAAAGACCGGATGATTAGAGGATTGAAAACAAGCACGGGTCTTCATGATCTTAAAGAATCCTGCAAAAACGAAACCACATACCATAGAAAGAAACACGCCCCCACACTTAGGTTATAAAATATCACATTCACTTATTAATCAAGAAAATAGAAAGAAGAAAAGACACGAGTTGCCTCCCGATAGAGCGCTTATTTCTTGTTCCCACCGAGTCTTTGCAGCCTGATCGTTCCCCCCATACTTGATTCAGGTAAGGAGGATAGAATGGAGAAACGGGAAACATCCAAAGTTGGAGAAACGGGACATCCAAGTGAGGAATGTCCCCTCCAGAAATCATCATCGGGCTTTTATAAAAATTAGAAGTGATTTTGCCCCGATGAGATAAGAGAGAAATGAGAATACCCGGTTTGAACACTTTGTCCTCAAGCAAAAGGTCAAACAACGGACAAAGGGTGGGTTGGGTGGGTAAAAGATTAGGCATAAGAACATCGTGTTCAGAAATGTCACCCACCACTTTATTAGTAACAACACCCGTATCGGGCTTAAAATCAAAGCAAATCTCAACATCCGGTGGTTTCGGGGGAGGACGAGAAGGTGACGGATTATTAAAATGATGAAGGTTAGATGATTCATTTTTAGGATGGGGAAGGGAATCATTATTAAGCAATTCTTCAAGAAAATGAATATCCCCTTCCGAGTCATAATCATTGTTCTCTGTGCCCGGTGGCATCGAGTCATCGGAAGCAAGAAATAAATCGATCTCCTCCATAAGAGAGTCACTATCCTCAACGAGGATAGGAGATGGAGAAAGTGACTCAAGAATCGTATCAGCAATTTCCAAATTAAGTTCTTCCGGCGGTCGTGGAGATGAAATATCATACAACAAATTCTCAATAAGACGGGTTTCTTCCTCTAGATCAAAGTCGGCTTTCTCAATTCCTGGTGGAATTGGATTGATATGAGCGAGTTCACCGAAGAACTCCTCGAGAAGAAAATCAAACTTAGGTGAAGAATCAAGCAAAATATCATGGTTAAGCAAAGATTCGATAAGATTAGACTCGGCATTAAAGGAATGCGGATCTATCTTGGTAGAAATGATTTCTTTGTCATCAAAAAGAGGGTTCGAATAAATTTTGAAATTTTCCATCGAAACGTCCTCATCAGAAAGTGACTCGTCATCACTAAAGGTGAAATCGTCATTTGAATCAAAGAGAGGATTCGAGAAAGTTGTAAAATCATCACAAACTGGCATATCACAATCACTTCCATTATCGAAAAAAAAATCCTCGGACTCATTTGGGATTGGGACAAGGTTCTCAACACTAGACTTTATTAATTCGTCCGATTCCTTTTCGGGAATAGTGTCAAGATGCTCGTCCCCCATCATGAGAGAGTCCTCGGGCTCCTTGGTTGATAAAACGGGTGTGATAGCAATGGTATAGTCCTCATCATTATCGTGGCAAATGGGAATCTTCCAATATTTATCTTTAACCACTTGCTCTTCCGCAATTCGCTTTTCTTCTTCCTTTTTTTGCATAATTTGACCAACCATATCACATATGGATGTCATTTGCTCCATAAGCTTTGTCCAAACCATTGTAATCTTGTAAGAGTTGATTAATTTTAATCTCACAATCTCTTTCATATTCATCATCAATCTTCTCACCTCGAAATCTTTTATAACTCAAATCATTCGTGATATCTTTAATTTCGTCATCAATCAACCGCTTCTCACTCATTATTTCTTCTATACTCATGTCTTTCTTTTTAAAACTCCCCTCTTTATTAATCCTCTTGATTTCAAGAAGTTGAACGGTAGAAAATTGCTGGGGTTGAATTTGGTCAAAACCGGAATAAATCGGATTATAACAAAAATTAGGATCATAATTTTGGTTCATCGGTTGACACTGAAAATTTTCATGAAGAACCCCGCAATTTTCATAAGGAAATTATCGTGGCTGACTCGAAGAATAATGTAGAGGTTGGTTAAATCTAAAGTCTTGATTGTAACAAGGACCTGATCCCACAAGAACAGTGGTGCGTCGACCTTAGGTGTGTACACATTGTCTCACACCCAGGAGCGAAGAGGTGTCCTCCACAAAATCCTTCTAACTAAATACGGTGCGAGTATTAACACCGCTCACTCAGGACAGAATCAATTGGCTGGCAGAGATAGACTGCTTAAGTAGCATACAGAGCAACGAATTCACGGCTGTGTGTGTCCCATGACTCCGTTGGAGGCTTAGCACTTAGATAATAGATGGATCTATTTTAGTCGTTTGTTACCAGTTTGGCGCGGATGGCGACTCTTTGCTTTATAACTCATTTCGCCGCAGTTATTACCCCATGATGCATCTGTCTTGACTTTTTACCTTGGTCAAGGGTGAAGAGTTTGGATTTGCCTAGTATTTTATATATATACTATCAGCGAATCACCATTCTAACTACCGTACGTGTTGTTGATCCACCTGTTATTTCCACCTTACCACATACTTCCCCATTTCTATACACTGATTAATCTAACATTGATACTTCCGAGAGACCACCATTACAAGACCCCTATAAGGTTATTGCTGCTCGGTGGAGTAGCCGAGTAGCAGCACGCACCATCATAACCTACTGATATGACACTACCTAATTGCCAGATTTTACCTGCACCACCCAGTTTACCTCGTCTTGTCTTAACAGGATAGACGATTCCTATTGGTTGACTTTAACGTACACAGCCTAACGGGGTGCATAAGATGTTGACAGCAATGAAAAGAGTTTGAGCTCCACCAGTAGGTCGCCTTGCATCTAGATATCCACCTGATTATTCTTCATCAAACCATTTCTCATTAGATGACTCTTAATATATATATATATATATATATATATATATATATATATATATATATATATATATATATATATATATATATATATAATACATATACAATACGCAAGCAAAGTATCATACAAATTATTCTTAGGAAAGAATAAAAAGTAATCAACAGGGGTATCGTTTTCCTCGGCGAGAGGTGAATGGAAATCTACGTTCAAGTTGTAAATCGAGCTTGATTGTCATAAAAGTTTTTGGTTTTGGTTTTAAACTATTTTTAAACTAAAAATTAAACTAATATTAATTCTAAGATTTCAAACTACAAGATTATACTAAAATTGATCTAAAAGATATAAATGACAAAAATGCTTGCTAAGTGACGTGAAATGTTCCTTAAGTGCGGGCTTAGGTTTAACGAATTAAAAAATCCTTAGAAAACAAGTTTCAAGAAATTAAATGACAAGTAATGTAAAATGCTTTTTACTATAAATGACAAGTATTTAAATTGCATTAAAAGTAAATGATGGTATGTAAATTGGAAAATTCTAATGACTATATATTTTTTTAAACCTTTTAAAACCGCTCTTAAATTCCAAATCACAAAATCACTTAACAAGCACTAATTAAACTACTCGCTACTCATAATGATTAAACAAACAAAGCTAAACATTTTAAAAATAAGCGATACTAATTAATTGAAAAAAAAATATTTAAAAATGAACCGAGTTGAAGAGCCGCAATTAAACGAATACCACCCGATTTATTTAGCTAAATCAAATAATCAAATTCGGTCTAGCTAAATAAACCCTTAAGCTCCACGCCTCATGAGTAGACCGGTACCAAAAGCAGCACATTAAAACAAAACTCTTATGTTAAACAGTTTAAACCAACTCAATTTGCACTTACTGTTAATCATAACCACTAGGCCCAATTTTAATTTTCTACGAAACCAATATGGCCCAACGTAAAAGGAAAAGGCCCAAATTGATTTTGCAAAGTAAATGTTACAGTTGGCTTAGAATCGAAAGGATTTAATTGGATAACAAACTTAGTCAATAAGCAAATCTAATAAACCGTAATCAATAAGCACCATTGAATAAGTAGAATCAATAAGCCAGGATTATTACGAAACTAACGAAATAAGCACTTTTAACTATGTAAACTTGAAATCAATTCAATAAACTAAATGAACAAAAGCTAAAACGAGATCTACAACTTAATATGCTTAATAAGCCTTTCGTAAATGAAGTAAGCACTTTAACCACATCAATAAGCAAACGAAAATTAACAGCAATGATTTAGATTAAGCTACAAACATATTTTCGAATCAAATTACAAATCGAATAGGCAAATAAACTCACAAAAGTTGGATCTAGCATTTTAAACTTACACTAAACCAAATAAGCAGTTTAGAAACTAATATTAACAGAAAATATAAACTCCTGTTCAAACAAAAACGAGTTAAGCACAACCATAAGCTCTTTTCGAGCATATTATAGATTATTATTCGAAAAGTGCTTTAAAAACAAATGAAAATGAATCGAATGAGCTTTGATGGCTTATAGGAGTCAGTTTCTAATCCTCAAAGAACTTTTAAGAATGGTAAGCCACGAAAATAAGCACGAATAATTAGCTTATGGGATAAGCTTCACGAAAAGAAAAGGAAAACGAGAGATTAAGCACCAAATTAGCAAAACAAGATCTTAAATCAATTTTAAAACATCATTACATTAAACTTGAGAAATAAGAAACATACAATAAGCAGAAAAAAATTAAATAAGCTATTACAAACTTAAAATAAGCTAAAAATTCAAAACTAAAACTGAGAAAAATAAAGGAAAAACTACTACTAAATGAGGGGAGGCGAGTTGATATTTATAGGGGAGAAGGGGTAAAATTGTAACTTTTCACCAATCATGAGCTAATAATTCCTCCAATCATTGAGCTGTAATCGAGTTCCCTTGGATCGTGGGAGAAAGAATGGTGGATCCAACCGGTGATGTGTTGACACGTGCCCTATTATCTTTGCTTCCTTTCTACGCATGAATGTGAGCCCTCAGATCAATTTATTTCATTCTTTCAAATTTGCAACTGAAAGAAGTATAATAAAGCTAGCCACGTGTCTCCAAGCTATTTGTCCTTTCCAACTGAGTACGTAGGCACGTGCCTATCTTTTGAATTAATTTCAAGGCCAGGTGACCAAGAAGCCAATCTTCATTTCATTTCTTTTTTTACAACTAAGAATTCAGATTAGGTTGTTGGGCCAAGTTTCTTTAAAAAAAATAATGGGCCGAGTATGCATGCTTCAACACTTTTAAATCTTGGGCTTAGATAAACATGGGTCGGTCCGACTCATATAAATGGAGTCAGGCCAGCCCAATAAAAGATAGGCACCGCTGGACTCGTTTTCTCGCGCTCTTTCTATTGGTATGCTCGGGTACTTTTCACGACTTCATCTTAGCTTTGAGTAATAATTAACTTTGACCAAATTGAGCCCGATAAATCCTGTTTTTCTCCGTTTTCAATCCTTTTACCTGCAAGACATAAAAATACCAAACAAACATATTTGCAATATAATAAAGCATATTTTAGCATTTTTAGTCCAATTAATAGTGTTTTACGAGGTACACAAGATGTATGTTTTAGCGAATATCAAAAGGCTATACCACTAAAAAGCTTATCTAAAAAGCTATCTAAAAAAGCAATTAATAATGAGTTTGAAAATCAATTAAGCCTTGAAAAGAGCTTATGAAAAAGCTGTTCACACTCAGCAGATGCTGAGTTCCCTTTTTTATATTTTTGAAAACTACACTTTTTGAGCTTAAAAATAAATGTTAAAACAGATCCTTATGGGCTTTTAAGCTAAAAACGGATGAAGTTTAGACTACAAAGAGCAAGTAACAACAATCAATAAGCATTTTGAAACATGGAATAAGCAAGAAAAAGCAAATCAAAAAGCTAATTTTTCCTATTTTCAAAACTTAGATAAATTTGACAGAAAATGATGAAATCAAAAGCACACTACTAGACACTTGTACTCCTTCAATAAAACTCTTAAACATGTATGAAAAACACAAAAATAAGCAGCTAAACAACGCCTAAGCAAATAAGCTATTTTACAAGCTTAAAACATCATTGAATCAAAACACACATACAAATAGCTTGAAAATTGAGTTTTAAACTTTGAAAACTTTTGAAATCAGCTTAATACCACTTAATAAGGCATTGTAGAATGTATCGAGTTGATGCAATTCTGAAAATCCATGATGTGGGCATGCCCGAAGAAGATCGTTGAATCGGTCCCATGTCTCGTAAAAAGTTTCATCAAATCGTTGTTGAAATCTCGTGATTTCATTTCGAAGATTTGTTGTTTTGGAAGGAGGGAGGGATGAATTGTTTAAGATTTCATACAAATCATCCATGTAGAACGATCGAGGGGGTTCGTTTTCAAGCCATCCGGTGGGCTCCCGCGAGGGAAATGGGAAAAAGCATAAGCTTAACTGTTCGGACATTCGGGAACTTCATTGAGAAGTGACTGGTTGAAAATACGAAGGTGAGCATGAGGTCTTTCGTTGTCTTGTCTAAAAAATTGTTTGTTTTGAACAAGAGTAATGCAAACCATGCTAAGCTAAAGTTGTCCGCGATGATCTCGGCACAACGATGGGCATCCTCTAACCCTCGTGGTGCTTCGAGCAATTAAGCTAAGTACGATTATCGCCCATCTACGACAGGAGAGTGGATTTCAATTGGTTCCACAAGATTAAATGTTCAACAAAAGTCGGGGGACTTGGTGTTTAGTTGTTAACGGTTAGAATTACGAGATTGAAAACGAGTGTGCATGCACTAAAATATAAAAAGAAAATTTATACTAATTTTTTTTCAACAATTGAGTCATAATTATTTTATAACGGACAATGAGATATAGAACACTTAAACCTAATAATCAAAAAGCTTCCGTAACTCTCCTAAAAGAAAATGCACAAAGGCGCGGAGGAGTAGGAAAGCCGAAGACCGATTAAAAACTTTGCTCCTTTAAGGGTCGTATTCCTCAAAACAACCCCCTTATACCTCTCTTAGAGTTTGGTTTATCTTTCATAGGTGAACCTTACCATCGCAAGTGACACAAAGGTAAGGTGTTGACTTTGGTTTCGAAACTTATTATGATAATAATCAATGAAGTATTATTTTAATGGTGTTCTTTTACCAACTTTGTAACTTTTATTTCTTTTTATGGACAATGTTTTTTATTATTATTTGTTTTTTGGTTTTTTTCTTGTTTTAATTATAATTATACTAATAAAAGAGAATGAAAAATATTTTTGTATATTTATATTTTTAATAACAAAAATAACTTCACAAAGAAGGATCTTCAAAGCACTAATTGTCAAACTTCGGAACGACTAACGCTTACACTCCTCCCCGGCAGCGGCGCCAAAAATTGATTAAGATAAATTAACCTTTTTAATACATATAAATAAATATATAAATACTTATAAATATATAATAAGGATAATTATCAAGAAATCAATGAAACCGGAAGTTGTATATGATATTCCTGGGTCGTTTATCCCTAATGAGGAGTGAATCGGAAACGGATGTTGGTTTGATATTTGATGTTTTGAATGACAAATGTTTTGATTGGTTTTCTCATTCCACGGGAAATTAAATGCAATTGACACTAAAAAACATTAGGGCACAAATTTAAAACTAAAAACGCAAAACAGAATCCTAAAAACGCGCTAAATTATCAACGAAATCAAAATTAAGCCCTAAAAATGAAAACTTAGTTTCTAAACCTTTAAGATGATGAAAGAAAATTTTCTAAAAAAGATTTATATATTTTTTCGCTTTTTAATAATTTTTTATGAATTAAAAACTAATTTAATCTATTTAAAATCCTTGAAAATAGCAAATAAATACCTAAAATTTCAAAAAAATGATTTTCTACCTTAGAAAAGTCTAAAATATGATAAAAATTACGAAATCTATTTTTAACTACTTTTTATAATAAAAATTCCCTTTAAAAAATAAAAAATTTTTCTAAAATTAATTAAAAAAGCTAAAATCAAAATAAAATCTAAACAGTGGTAAAAAATAATTTTAAAGCTTGAAACCGAAAATATTTATTCTAAATCTAAAACTATTTTATTTTGTAATTTCTGAAAAGTTTCTCTATTTTTTAAGACTTTTTAAAATTTTATCTACAAAAGTTGGGGTAGGTGTGTTGTGGTGTGGGTTTATAAATTGTTATTTTAAAGTGGGATTTTGTGGTAAAATTTTTCGAAATAAGTCCTAAACTATAAAGGTACCTAGAAAAATAAGCTGTCCAACCAGCTTATCAAAGATCTCAAAAAAGCACAATTAAGCTACAATGGCTTAAACTGAATGGGCTAAAAACGTGTGATAAGGAATTAAATTTGCATGCAAAGGAAAGCAGAAAAATCCCAAGGGTGCTAGTGGTAGTGGAGTGCAATGTTAAGTATGAAGGGTTGAGGGTGTTGAGGTCTAGGGTTCGAGCCTTGGCTCACCTTGGACTTCCACATTCCCCTTTTTGCTCTTTTTTTTAACTTTTTTTTAACACAGCTTATAAATAAGCTGTGAATGAACAATTTTAATGAAGACAAAAAATTTAGAACTCAAAAATAAGCATGAAATAAGCAAATTAAAAAGACAGAAGTGTTTTTTTACACTAAAAGGACTTAAGACCTTACTGTTAACATTTTTAAGAACAAACAACGAACAAACGAAAATAAAGCTAACAGTCACATTGCACTACAACCGTATAAGCAAATGAGAACAAAAAAGAAGCTAAGATATTAACTAAAAACGAAAATGACAGAATTAAACAAAAAATCTTTAAACTTAAAATGTTAAACTAAGAATACAATTAAGCTCAAATAAGATCTACCCTAAAGTAAATAAGCTAAAAATGACTTATCCTAACCTAATAAGCAATACTAAATCAAATTTAAGCAGAAACAATAACCAAATAAGCTTAAACAAGCAATTAAGCAAAATGGGCTAAAATAGCTATTCAAATAGCCCAAAAGGGCACCTTTGGGCTTATTTTTAAGCCACAAAATGGAACCTTATGGCTTGAAATGCTATACCACTAAAAAGCTTATCTAAAAAGCTATCTAAAACAGCAATTATTAATGAGTTTGAAAATCAATTAAGCCTTGAAAAGAGCTTATGAAAAAGCTGTTCACACTCAGCAGATGCTGAGTTCCCTTTTTTATATTTTTGAAAACTACACTTTTTGAGCTTAAAAATAAATGTTAAAACAGATCCTTATGGGCTTTTAAGCTAAAAACGGATGAAGTTTAGACTACAAAGAGTAAGTAACAACAATCAATAAGCATTTTAAAACATGGAATCAGCAAGAAAAAGCAAATCAAAAAGCTAATTTTTCCTATTTTCAACACTAAGATAAATTTGACAGAAAATGATGAAATCAAAAGCACACTACTAGACACTTAACCATTCAATAAAACTCTTAAACATTACATAAAAACACAAAACATCAAAGCTCTAAGCTAAACAATGCCTAAGCAAATAAGCTATTTTACAAGCTTAAAACATCACATAATCAAAACACACATACAAATAGCTTGAAAATTGAGTTTTAAACTTTGAAAACTTTTGAAATCAGCTTAATACCACTTAATAATGTTTATCAAAGTTGGCTTGGTGACCCAGGTGAGTTTTTAAACCTTTTTAACCCATTTTAGCAGTTAACCCAAACACCCCATAACGACTTAATCAAATATTAAAGACAGTTTTAACACAGATTTAAACAAAGTAGTTAGAAAACAGATATCAACCAACAAAATTAAGACAAAAATAAGCATAAAGAAACAGTAATAAGCAGTTTAAACCAAGCACAAAGTATAAGCAGTAACAAGCTATTTTTGTAACAGATTTAACATGAAAAACTTAAATAAAGCATATCAACGCAAAGAACCAACATTACAAGCAAAACAACAGAAATAAGTCTAATAATAAGCAAGAAATAAGCAACAAAAAGCACTGCGACATAAAGCAAAAATGTAAAAATGAGGCATTAACAACACGAGGTCCTTTCGCCGTCTTTCTGCACAGTGAATAAGCTCTCAATATCTTATAAACCATCCTATGTGCTTCCCATGAAGCTTTAAACCCAAGGCCATCCAGAATTAACCTTGCTCCAAGATTCTTCAATATTTTATTTTATTTTTGTGATTTTTGGTATTTTTAAAATTTTCTTAATTACTTGGTATTTAAATTAAAACATGTTGATTAAATGCTTTTATAAGAGCTTAAAACAGAGCTTATAGTAGATTTTTAACAATAAGAACAATACAATATCAAAGGTTAACTTAAAACTTCAACTTTCATTAATAATTAGAAACAGTTACAGAGACTTAGTAAATAAAAAGACAATAAGTAAAAAAGGACTTACAATAAACGATGGTAAAACTACTTCCTCCTCATGCTTACAAAGAGACCAATTTTTAGACCAAACGTCGCAGTCTTGGTCAATCTTTGGTCCTTTGTCCTCTTTTGTTGTTTTCCTTTTGTGAGACAGAAACAAAGGGATGTTGTACTTGATTAGCAGAAGCTCTCAATTAATCTTGGCCATCTATTTTGAGTAGAACCCAAGTCAAACGATCCTACCCCTTCATTTCCTTGTCGTTTTCATCCACCAATGGGGTTTCATGGGATTGCCAACATGGCATATGACCCATGTAGGGTGTGGGGTGAGGTTAAGGTGATGGGTTTTTGTCTTGGGGTTGCAGAGGTTGAAGATACACAAACATGGTAAATTGGGGCCAAAATGGTCGTTTTGTTTGTATTACTATTTAAGTGAAAACAGGGGTGAAAGGTTTATGGAATTGGCAATTATAGTCCCTCAACTTGTGTAAGTTTATTTCATGAATCGTCCTGTGGTGGATACGGGTTTTAATGAGTTGGCAAATAGGGTCCCCTCTATTTGATTTAATATTGGCACGTGCAAGTCCTTTGTGGTTTAATGCTTTTTGTACTTGGCAAAAATTGCCCTAAAGTTATATATTTTCATTTGAATGAATGGTCATTAGGTGAAACAGTATATATTGTGGCCCGTTAGGGGTATGTTGGGCTTGAAATTGGCCGAATTCTTTCCTCTATAGCTTTGCTTGCCTGACGGGGAATATCAAGATTCTCTAATTGGTACATCCTGTTCCCTTGCTTGTCTAGCCTTTCTTCCAGGGCTTGATTTGCATCTACCAGATCCGCCATATGTAGTTCAAGCTCACCAATACACTGAATTATGATCGGATCTGAGGAGCCTTATTGTGGTTGAGGTGGTGGTGGTAGTGGAAGAGATGTGGTGGATGTTTTTGCTGTTGCTGTTGTTGTAGTTGTTGAAGTTTAAAGTGGTGTTTGAATTGTTGTGGAAGCTGTTTAAGGGTCGGTAATATCCATAACTGGAGTGGTCATTAAAGGGACAGGCGGGGTATCTTGATGTATGGGAACCGTAACCATAGATTGAAATTCCGCTTCAGTATTGGTCTTTTCTGGTTCATCTTCCTTGTCGAGGTTTTGCAGAGAGGACAGGGTTCCAACGGAGCTTACAGGTTCCTCGAGTCTCACTTCACCTTCAGTTGGGAGTTTAAGATTCTCCTGAACATTTGGATAAGATGTGGTAGTGAATTCTTCATCCATTTGCTCAGGGTTTGGTTAAGGTGAAGTATCAGATACCTCAAGATTCATGTGTTCAAGGTTTGGTCCAGCATGAACAACATGACTTGGTTGAATTTGAGAATCCGCAGCAACAAGAGCCTGGCCTTCGACTTGTTTACTAGGGTCCGATCCAGCCTGGTCTTCAACTTGTTTACCAGGGTCTGATCCAGCCTGGCCTTAACGAGATGCCTCATTATTAGATTCCGTTTCGCTATCAGTTAGACCCCGTTCGACATACAGGGAAGAGGGTTTTTCATGGCTTGAGTGTATAGTAGGTGCGGGAGTGCATCTCTGAAAGATGAACTGTTCACCAGAGTTCTTTTTCTTTTGAGTCTAAAGGTTAAGTAGAACCTGAGCAGCTTGTTCCTCACCAAATTTATCTTTCCCTTTTCCCTGTACCTCTGGAAGTGGTTCATATTTTACAGGTTCAGGTTCCCTGATTACCACCAGTGGAAGTGGACCCCGGGGTGCAACATAAGCATCTTTCAAACTTTCTTCCACTGCCTTACGCATATCAGCCTCTTCATCACTAAACCTGGGTTCATCCGCAGGAACACCTTCATCTATGAACTTATCTACCAACTGAAGAGTGCTTTGTAGCTTTCTCTTCTTCGACACCTAACTAGCTTTAGAATGTTTTGCTTGAGATGGGCTTCAGCGGCGTCCAAAACCAGCTTTCTTTTCTTCTCCTAAGGCTTAGCAAGTGCAGGTTTAGGTTTGGGTGGTTGAGATGATGTAGATTTGGAGATCTTGGAGGTTGTAGGTTTTGCCACTGGTGCGGTTTTAGGTGATTGCGGTTTTGGTTTCTTGGTTGTTTTGGGTTTTGCCCCCTTTGCTGGTTTGGTAGCCGGTGCTTCATCGTTACTGACAACTTCTCCGGCGAGATACCGCTGGTACTTAGCAACCTTTGCCACATATTCGGGGTAATAGGTAGCAGATTGAATGTTCTCAGATATAAGTGTATTCGGAATGAGAACTTCAGGTATCCCAAAGCAGACTCCTCATAAGGCAGGTGGAGTGGAGAACCTGGTCTTTTATGGAACTTGTGTATGCTCTGGAGGTGATTGATGATCATCTTAGTAAAGCGGACACCCGGAATCACAAGTGGATTAACTTTCTTCTTTCCCTCCGTATGAAGAGCCAGATTCATCTTGTCTTCTATGAATGAGTAGATACACTGAGTAAATTCTTCCCATAGCCTCTCAGCATAATATATATTTGCCTTGTTGACAACACCCCATAAGATCTGCAACACTGGAGCTCTTGGTCTTTTAAATGCTGAAGTTTTTCTCGTGAGGCAAAGATTGATGATAGTGGCGAGTGCCCTCCCCGGTTGATACATGTCATTCGTCACGAATCCAGATAAGGTTCTGACGACATTTGGGTAACCCAGTTCGTTGACAAAGGAGATTATAGTGTTAGCATTTGGTGGAGATGTGAAATTGTTGTTGCCTTGGGGTAATTGAAGTGCATCTCTTAGAGTAGCTTTGGTGAGATAGAAGCGTTGTTCATCCAGCTGATAGTTGTATCCTTTGTCTTTGTCAAATCTGACGGTGTCTCAGAATTGCTGGATGTAAATGGATGGAATGGCAGAGGAAGCGGTGAAAGCTTTAAAGAAGTTGTTCTTCAAGATGTCTACAACTATCTTGAATATGGGATTGGCTTGAGTTCTTTCCACATCCAAGAAACAATTGCTTTTTCCCACTGGGACCCATTTGTTACGAGGCAAGATTTGCTCATTAGACCAAGTAGGTGGAGAAGCAGCAGCGATTAGAACCTCAGGAGCATTGATATTTGCATCAGCCATTGTAATTGCACACATGCATCAACGAAGACATAAATACAGAGAGGTGATGTTAGTTAAGAGCACATGCTCAAGGGTTAGATAGACATAGACATAGGTCTAAATCAAGATAGACACATTGATCATATTTGAAGTGATAGTCAACCGAGATGTACCACACTTAAGTCAACGGAAGTCAACTCATGACAGTAGAGACAGAACTCAGTGACTGATACACAATGACCAAAACTCAGATGACACGACAAACACGTAGCTGGGAAAAACATATCACACAAAATGCAGAGAATGAAAAAGCCAAAACACAGAGGCCAATTTTTATTAGATTAATCAAAACGCAAAAGGCAAGACGCAGTCTACACAAAACGCAACACCCAAAACGCAGAGGATATTAAAGAACAGACAAACTGCAAAGGCAAGTCGCAATGGACAACTAGCAATTAGGCAAAACGCAACTGGGCAAAACACGGGAATATTTTATTTAAATTTAATCAAAACACAACTTTTTTGAATTTTTTTGAAAAAGTGGGTCCTCATTAGAGCTAATGATGGTCTTCAATCATAAAACGCAATTGATTGCGTTTTGTCCTGCTATGCACACTATTCTACTCAAAATGCAATAGCATTTATCAGGCAAAACGCAACAGTTATAAAACAGCCAAAACGCAACCAAGAGTCAGTGAGCAAAACGCAATCAAGAATATCATGCCAAAACGCAACCAAGAACATTTAAAGCAAAACGCAATCTAGAACACTTACTCAAAACGCAACCAAGTAATATAATAGCAGATTCTAACTTCCAAATCAAGGCATCCTAGGTACTACTAGATCAAGATGAACGATCTATAATGCTTACTAACTATAATAACAACAACAAATGGCCATTTCAAGCATCAAATGACTAAGGTTTTTACTCAAAAAGACAACCATTATGCAAAAATCACAAGGACCCTAAGAGAGCACTTAGGGAAGCAATTAACACATCAACGAGGCATCATGTATGTTATCTAAAGCTAACCCAACATACAAAGTATAAATGGAAACACTAACCAAGGTTTTGATGATGAATAAGCTCGAACCCCCTAATAACATGTGATTTAATAAAATTCAGTCCAAGATATTCAAGATGATGCATATATAGGAGATAGGGAACACTAAGAAATTATTACCTAAGCACGAAATTTCACAAATGGACACGAATCAAGCAAATCGCAAAGACGGTTGAGTTTTGAGTATGAGAGAAAAATTGTTAGAGGTTTGACTGGTCTTGGGTGTTTTGACCAAGTCAAAACGCAGGGGCTTTTTATACCTATGTCTAATTTTCAGAAAATGGCAGTTTTGGTCCCTCAATTTTTACATTCTTCTCCATTTAAGGCATAAGTGTTACTAAGGAGTTATTTAAGATTCATAGATGGCACAAATGGTCCTTTATATTTTATAAGCCTAGGAAACAAATAGCAAATAGCACATAAGACCCTATACTTGCATATAATTGACACTTTTGCCCTTTTGAGTTAATACACATTTAACTCCCCCTCAAAATGCAACCCCGATAGATACCAAACCTTACTCAATTATTTATATGAATTAACAGAAATGCCCGTTAGATGTCATAAATTTGAAAACTACTCTCCCCCTCAATCAATGACCCGTTTTCTATTTAAAGAGCTGTAGTCATTGATTGAGTGTCAAATTTTGAGAAATTCAGGTCCGGTGGATTTTCAAACACTACATTTCCACCATTTGAAACACAAATAATTTTCTTAAGAATCATAGACGGAAAATCATTTGGATAAAAAGAAGACTTCTCTTCTTGATCATGAAATAATGCACTGAAGCGTACATTAGATCGAGGTTGCATGAATGTAAAGTAATCCATGCCCGGGAGAACTTAATCACCCGTTGTTAGGAACAACCGTCTTTTTGGCGACATGCTTTCCTCAATTTGAAAAACGGGTTGCAGTCTGAAATAACTGCAAGCCATAAAGACATGTTTTGAAATTTCAGATGAGTCAGGATCCTAATCTGACTATTACAATTTTAAACTTCCGTTCGAGCTTCATTTAAAGACCCGTGTATTTATTAAATGACATTTCTAGGACCGTAAATATTATCGATAAACGGAAGACATGTCTTGAAAAAAAACTATTTTTTGGACTTTTCTATTTTCTGATTTTTATGGATTTATATATATATATATATATATATATATATATATAAATAGATATATATATATATAAGAGAGAGAGAGAGAGTTTGGAATATGAATATAATTTACATAGGATACTTGAAGCAAATCCGTTACTCATCCTAATCATCCTAAAGACATTTGAGTGTCTTTGGCTTCATACTCTTCATGCTAAGCCGCGGGAGAATGAATTCGAATCATTCTCTAGGCAGTGCCTTAGTGAATATATATGCCAGTTGATACTCTATCCTCATGAAATACAACTCAACCACTCCATTTTCCACTTGTTCTCTAATGAAATGATGTCGAAAGTCGATGTGTTTAGACCTGGAGTGATGGACGTTGTTGCAGCAGAGAGCTATGGCACTCTTGTTGTCACAATACAGAGGGATGTGATTGTATGCAAAGCCATAATCCGATAATTGAGACCTCATTCATAGGATTTGGGCACAACATTCGAACATCGCGATGTATTCAGCCTCTGTAGACGAGATGGATGTGCTAGTTTGCTTATTTGATGTCCAGCTTACTAACTTATCACCAAGGAACTAAGTACTGCCAGATGTGCTTCTTCGAGTGTCTTGACAACCTGCATGATCTGCATCTGCGTATGCTGTTAGTGCCATGGCGGTGTCTTTCGGATACCAAAGACCCATATTTATGGTTCCTTGAAGATACCGAAAGACCCGTTTAACTGCTTCAAGGTGCTTTTTAGTGGGCTTAGATTGATATCTAGCACACATGCACACCGCAAAGACAAGGTCAGGTCGACTGGTTGTGAGATACATCAGGGATCCAATCATACTGCGATATTGAGTCTGGTCAACAGGGATCCCTGAGAGGTCCTCATCCAGTTTTGTTCGCTCCACCATGGGAGTGTCAACAGGGCCACTTTTATGCAGATCAAATTTCTTTAAAATCTCATTAGCATATTTAGATTGATTTATAAAAATGCCTCTAGGATTCTGAGTAATTTGTAAGCTTAAGAAAAAGGATATTTGACCCATCATCGACATTTGAAATTTAGAGCTCATTTCAGTAGAAAAACGGTCACAGTCAATGGGATCGGTCGAGGCAAATATTATATCATCAACATATATTTGAACATGAAGTGTGTGTTTGCCTATTTTCCGAATGAACAAGGTTGGATCGACCACACCCTTAGAGAATCCTTGTGCCAGAAGAAACTTCGATAAAGTGTCATACCACGCCCGGGGTGCCTGCTTTAACCCGTAAAGAGCTTTCTTCAGACGGTAGACATGATGTGGACGATCAGGGTCAACAAATCCTTCAGGTTGGCTAACATAGACTACTTCTTTAAGCTCGCCATTTAAGAATGCAGTTTTCACGACCATTTGATAAACTGTCATGTTTTTGCTGGCAGCATTGGCCAGAAATATTCTTATAGCTTCAAGTCTGGCGATCGGGGCGAAGGATTCTTCAAAATCAAGACCTTCTTCCTAACGATATCCTTTCACTACAAGACGTGCCTTGTTTTTCAGTACGTCACCATACTCGGCAAGTTTCACCTTATAAATCCACTTGAGATTAATAATCATTACACAGTCTCGAGGTGGCACTAATTCCTATACGTCAAGTCGATCAAATTCATGGATTTCATCTTGCATGGCTAGAAACTAGCAGTCTTCAGTAATAGCAGATTTGAAGTTTTTTGGTTCGACTTTAGACAGTACTGAATTGTAGAAGCACCACAAAGCATCTGTAGCAAGCTTCTTCCGAGTGGATACCGGTCGAGAAGGGTTCCCAATAATATTATCAATAGGATGAGAGGCGGTCCATTTTCGGAGATGTTCATGAGGATGAGTGGTTTGGTTGGATTCAGTTCTCGCGATGACCCTAGAAGATGATGCTTTAGAGTTATAATCTGGGGCGAACACATTAACAAATGGTTCCGGATCAGCCACAACAAAAGGATTTACTTCAAACGAATGCTCAACTGCAACACCTTGATGTACTAAAGAGGATTGATTATCCGAAGATGATGGTGAATGACTTCCCGATAGTGCCTCTTGATCAATAGGGATGGATACTGATGGACCGATAGGGTTGACTGGAGCTTGAGTTGCAGGAGCAGGGGGTACCAGACAATCAATCGTGGAAGTCTCAAAATATTCATCAAACATAGGCAGGAAAAAAATCTCCAGTTCCTTATTGGTAGTAGGTACATAAGGTATTGCATGAGGAGGATTGGGTACGAGCCTTGAACTGATAGGTCCAAGTGTCAAAAGGTTATGTGTGAGTCCTGGACTGGAGTATACAGGAGCTATTTGCTCAGTCAGCTCATCAAATGTGATGTGAATAGTTTCCATGATTTGTCGGATCTGTTTGTTGTAGATTCTGTAACCCTTCCTGTTTGGTGCGTAACCAACAAAGAACCCAATGTCTGCTTTAGCTTTCAATTTGCCAAGATTTTTCTTTCGTATGTTGGGTAGCAGAGAGCTCCAAATATATGTAGGAAAGAGAGATCCAGTTTCTTGTCATGCACTAGTTCATATGGGGTTTTGTTATGAAGAGTATGTATTAGGGATCGGTTTTAGGTGTAACAGGCAGTAGCCACAACTTCTGCCCAAAGAAACAAGGGAGCCTTGGAGAATATCAGCATTGTCCGAGCAGCTTCAACAAGAGTGCGATTCCGTTATTCATCAACGCCATTCTGTTGAGGAGTTCTCGGAATGGTCTTCTCTTGGGTAAAACCAACGCTTTCATAGTAATCAATCCAATCTTTATTAACGAATTCGGTGCCATTATCATTCTGCACGAACCAGACAGTTTTATTGAGACCAACTTGAAGTTGTTTTAACATATTGATTACGAAAGCGGGAGTCTCGCCCTTTGATCTCAAAAACTTCACCCATGTAAACCTGGAGTAGTCGTCAACGATAACTAGAATGTATTTCTTCCCGTTAATACTCTGCACTCTCAGCGGTCCGCATAAGTCCATGTGAAGGGTGTGTAAAACTTCCATAATGGTGTTAATCGTCTTGGATTTGTGGGTAGATTTCCTGCTCTTTCCAAGTTGGCATGCAGAACACAAATGATCCTTTTCAAACTTCAATCGAGGTAAGCCTCTAACAAGATCTTTACGAGCAAGATCATTGAGGGTGCCAAAGTTTAAGTGATTCAGGCGGCGATGCCATAACCATGATTTGTTCTTGGAGGCTTTAGACAGTAAGCAAATGGGAGAGGACCTCATCATATCTTCAACAGAAATGGTGTATAAGTTCATGCCACGACTTCCTTTAATAAGGTCGACACCATCTAAGTCTCAGACGAAACATGTGTGCTTTCTGAAGGCAACTTCAAGATCTGAATCACAAAATTGACCGACAGAGAAAAGGTTGTGTCCAAGTCCTTCTACATAGTATACCTTGTAAATTACACTGTCAGCAATGACATAATCCCCATAACCCATAATTGCCCCAAAATGGTCATTTCTGAATCGAACAGTCCTGATAAACTTTTTCATGAAATTCCTGAGCCGTGAGCGATCTCCAGTCATATGTTTTGAGCACCCTGAGTCCAAATACTAGAGAACGACCTGTACGACCTGCATTTGAACAAAGGCAAAAATGGATATTTGGATACATTGGATCCCCAATTGCAATTGGGGTCCAGTTGGTTAGTGCACGCAAGATTATATGCTACAGGGGCAATAGTTTCTTGTGGATCAACTGGCATACAATCACTCTTAAGAGTAGTAGACCTAACTAAAGGGCACTGTCTTCCTAATGGGAGATGTACGATCCCGATTTACTTCACTTCATAACACGAAACACGAATCAAGAAACTAGAAAGAAAGAGAGGATCAAAAAAGAGAAGAGAGATAGATAAGAGTTGAGAGAAAAGAGATGGAAAAGAAATTAAATACTCTGCCAGTGGGTCGCCACTGATGACCCGAATAACTGGTAATCTAATTTCCATGTGGCTTTCTAAATCTTTGCTGTACCTTGCCTTAACCTTTTAAAACGCCATACTTTAGGGGCAGGGGAGTGCTTACTCAAACATCTAAGAACGCCTAATCACACTTGTTCATGATATTAACAAAAAAGAAACGCATTTGTTACACTTTCTGCAAGAACGTATTTGCGATTTGAATTTATACATTATAGATACTCTCTAAAGCAAATCCTAGAATTCAACATTGTTATCTTATAAATAACCAAATCCAACAACCAAACTCCATTTCCAACACCAAACACCCATCCAACTACAATATCCCATCCCCCCCCCAAACACATCACCCATACCCCCACACAACCCACCCACCCACCCCAACACACACCCCCCCCCACCCCCCACCCACCCCCCCCCCCCCCCCCCCCCCCCCCCCCCCCCCCCCCCCCCCCCCCCCCCCCCCCCCCCCCCCCCCCCCATCCCCCCCCCCCCCCCCCCCCCCCCCCCCCCCCCGCCCCCCCACCCCCCCCCCACCCCCCCCCACCCCCCCCCCCCCCCCCCCCCCCCCCCCCCCCCCCCCCACCCCCCCTCCCCCACCCCCCCCCCCACCACCCCCCCACCCCCCCCCCCCCCCCCCCACCCCCCCCCCCCCCCCCCCACCCCCCCCCCCCCCACACCCCCCCCCCCCCCCCCCCACCCCCCCCCCCCCCCCCCCCCCCCCCCCCCCCCCCCCCCCCCCCGGGACAATTTAATGTAAAAAATAATATAGGAGGAGAAGGAAAGATGTATATAACACACTCCAAAGTCCCCCCCTTTAGGTTTTAGTTACCCCTCCTTTTCCTTTGTTTTTACAGCAAAATCACATTAAACTAACATGAAAAATAATAAAAAGTTTAAAAAAAAAAAAACAAAGTTTTTAAATAAAAGTTTTTTTAAAAAAAAATGTTTAAGTTTATTAAAACAAGTTTTTGTTAAGCAAAAAAAAAGTTTTTTTTTAAAAAAAAAAAAAAATAAAGTTAATAAAGTTAAGGCAAAACACTTATAATCAAACATTATTAAGGATATTGTATAGTTAACCTATGAACTCAATTAAAATAACGGTCGGTTGCCAAATACCTCTGACCAGAAACAAGACAACTCTTTGTTATCTGAAATTAAAATAACTTATAAGGCTTTAAGGCCTCCTCAATTCTTAAAGATAATTCCAAATGTGGTCACTATACTTTGATAGTAAACCTTAAAGTGCTGGTCCTGGTAGATATTTTTTTTTCCCTATAATGTTGAACTAATTCCCCCTAGACCTAGACTCGGAGGAAATAATCAGGAAAAGCTAGCTCTTGGACTATATCAAACACCTTAAGGAAAGTGTAGGAGCAATACAAAGCCTAGGAGCAATACAAAGAAAGATAGGACCTTGCCAGCCAAAAGTGCCTTGAAACAAGTAGAAGCCCATTCTAGAATGAATAAGTCAAATGAGACACAAAGAAACCATGTTGATTCTAGTATTTGCTATAAGCGTACTGTAATTAATTCGAATTCTAATACTTCTTGCAAAACTTGTAACAAATGCTTATTTTTTGTTAATCATGATCAATGTGTTAGGCGTTCTGAGATGTTTGTGAAGCAATCCCCTGCCACTAAAGTATGGCGGGTTAAGAAGGTTAAGCAAGTTAAGCAAATTTAGAAAGCCACAGGGAAATTGTTTACCATTATCGGTCATCAGTGGCGACCCACTGGCAGAGTATTACCTTTAGGAGATCAGTGGCCTTTAACTAGGAATACTCCACCTAAGGTCTTACCTATAAAACAATGGAAGCCCATCGGTAGACTTATCCCGTTAGGAAGACAATGCCCTTTAGTTAGGTCTACTGCTCTTAAGAGTGACTATATACCAGCTGATCCACAGGAAACTATTGCCCTTGTAGCATATAATCTTTCTTGCACTAACCAACTGGACCCCAATTGCACTTGGGGATCCAATGTATCCAAATCTCCATTTTTGCCTTTGTTTAAGTGCAGGTCGTACAGATCGTTCTCTGGTATTTGGACTCAGGCTGCTCAAAACATATGACTAGAGATCGCTCACGGCTCAGGAATTTCATGAAAAAGTTTATTGGGACTGTTCGATTCAGAAATGACCATTTTGGTGCAATTATATGTTATGGGGATTATGTTATTGGTGGTAGTGTAATTTCCAGGGTATACTATGTAGAAGGTCTTGGACACAACCTTTTCTCTATCGGTCAATTTTGCGATTCAGATCTTGAAGTTGCCTTCAGAAAGCACATATGTTTCGTCCGTGACTTAGATGGTGTCAACCTTATTAAAGGAAGTCGTGGCATGAACTTATACACCATTTTTGTTCAAGATATGATGAAGTCCTCTCCCATTTTCTTACTGTTTAAAGCCTCCAAGAACAAATCTTGGTTATGGCATCGCCGCCTGAATCACTTAAACTTTGGCACCCTCAATGATCTTGCTCGTAAAGATCTTGTTAGAGGCTTACCTCGATTGAAGTTTGAAAAGGATCATTTGTGTTCTGCATGCCAACTTGGAAAGAGCAGGAAATCTACTGATTCGTCAAATAGTATACTATATAA
The DNA here is from genome assembly GCA_026074375.1 of Tanacetum coccineum. Lineage (NCBI taxonomy): Eukaryota > Viridiplantae > Streptophyta > Magnoliopsida > Asterales > Asteraceae > Tanacetum > Tanacetum coccineum. The sequence goes on along the minus strand of BQNB010108942.1, from coordinate 52 downwards.
TATTACTACTAGGCAAATCCAAACTCTTCACCCTTGACGAAGGGAAAAAGTC
>BQNB010108941.1:0-22856 GCA_026074375.1 Tanacetum coccineum | reverse complement strand
GACTCTCAAGTGCATCGATATCACATCCACTCTCCCGTTTAACATCTATGTATATCAATATCATATCAACTCATCCGTTTTAACGTCTCATGTATATCAATACCGCCTCGACTAACCCGTTTAACGTCTCTTGTTAAGAAAATGCTCATTAACTCACCCGTTTAATGAACGACTCCATTTAGAAAAATTAACGTAAAATCTCGCAAATGTACAAAGGAAGTCATATATCACTTCTACTAACCCGTTTAACATCTTATGTATATCAACACCACCTTGACTCGCTCGTTAGACGTCACTCGTGTATATCGCGCGTACTCATTCCTTTAATGTCTCATGTATATATCAATCAATATTACATCGTCTAACCGCTTTAACAACACATGTATATCAACACCACCTCCACTCACCCGTTAAACGTCACTCAGGTATATCAATTCCGCCTTGACTAACCCGTTAAACATCTCATGTTAAGCAAATTCTCATCAACTCACCCGTTTAACAAATGGCTCCATTTAACAAAATTAATGTCACTCATGTATATCGCATTGACTCATTCGTTTAACGTCTCATGTATATCAATATCACATCAACTAACACGTTTAGCGTCTCATGTACATTAATACCACCTCGACTCACTCGTTTAACGTGTCATGTTAAGTAAAATCTTACCGGCTCACCCTTATAATGAACAACTCTATTTAACATAAATTAACATAAAACAACATAAATGTACAGAGAAAGTCATATATCATATCGACTTGTGCGTTTAACGTATAATGTATATTAATATATCACTTCGACTTACTGGTTTAACGTCACGTGTATATCAATTGCACATCGACTCACCCTTCAAACGTCTCTCAAGTGCATCGATATCACATCGACTCTCTTGTTTAACATCTATGTATATCAATATCATATCGACTCATCCATTTAACATCTCATGTATATTAATATTGCCTCGACTAACCCGTTTAACGTCTCTGGTTAAGCAAATTCTCATCAACTCACCCATTTAACGAACAATTTCGTTTAATAAAAATTAACGTAAAACCTTGCAAATGTACAAAGGAAGTCATATATCACTTCAGCTAACCCGTTTAACGTCTCATATTAAGCAAATTCTCATCAACTCACCCATTTAATGAATGGCTCTGTTTAACAAAAATTAACGTCACTCATGTATATCGCATCGACTCATTCATTTAAGGTCTCATGTATATCAATATCACATCGACTAACCGCTTTAATATCTCATGTACATCAATACTGCCTCGACTCACCCATTAAATGTCTATCATGTATATTACATTGAGTCACGCGTTAAACGTAACTCATGTATATCACGTCGACTAACACGTTTAGTGTCTCATGTATATTAATACCACCTCTACTCACCCGTTTAACGTATCGTGTTAAGCAAAATCTCACCGGCTCGCCCCTATAACAAACAACTCCGTTTAACATAAATTAACGTAAAACAACGCAAATGTACTGAGAAAGTCATATATCTCTTCGACTCATGCGTTTAACGTCTAATGTATATTAATATATCACTTAGACTAACTGGTTTAACGTCACGTTTATATTAATAGCACATCGACCAACCCTTTAAACGTCTCTCAAGTGCATTGATATCACATCGACTCTCCCATTTAACATTTATGTATATCAATATCATATCGACTCATCCATTTAACGTCTCATGTATATCAATACCGCCTCGACCAACCCATTTAACGTCTCTTGTTAAGCAAATTCTCATCAACTCACCTGTTTAACGAGCGACTCTGTTTAACAAAAATTAACGTAAAACCTCGCAAATGTACAAAGGAAGTCATATATCACTTCTACTAATACGTTTAACGTCTCATGTATATCAACACCACATCGACTCGCTCGTTAGAGGTCACTCGTGTATATCACACGTACTCATTCATTTAACTTCTCATGTATATATTAATCAATATCACATCATCTAACCACTTTAACAACACATGTATATCAAAACTACCTCGACTCACCCGTTAAACGTCACTTATGTATATCAATACCACCTCGACTAACCCGTTTAATGTCTCATGTTAAGAAAATTCTCATCAACTCACCCGTTTAACGAACGGCTCCGTTTAACAAAAATTAACGTCACTCATGTATATCGCATCGACTCATTCATTTAGCGTCTCATTTATATCAATATCACATTGACTAACTACTTTAATATCTCATGTACATCAATACCGCCTCGATTCAGCCGTTAAACGTCTATCGTGTATATCACATTGACTCATCCGTTTAACATCTCATGTATGTATATCACATCGGTATGTATAACCACCAATATTTTTTTTCTACTTTCATTTCTTACAATGTAACTTTAGTTAGCGCATCATTTCTTTTACGCAACACCCTTTTGAAAATCCTAGGTTCGTTCGTGCATGTGATCCTTTCACTGCGGAAGCGATCCATGCAAATTTACGTAAATAGTTCCTTTGTTTTACCAACTGTTAAAACATTTGTTATTAACAAACAACTGCGTTTAACATAAATTAATGTAAAACCTTGATCTGCAGTGAAGTATGGGTTAAAAACCGTCTTTGTTTTACGTAGATAGATGTGTAATTATACACGTTTTTTTCTGCTACACACAAACCGAAAAACAAGTACTGTCATTACTAAGCTGCACACAAAGAAAGTAAAAGTCGAGAAAAAGACGATACTGTTTGCACATAATACCCAAGAAACTCTCTTTGATGTCATAGTTCCTCCCTTTGTTAATCCACACCAAAACCCCTCATCTTTCTTAATCCTATATCAACAGTTTCTTTGGATTGTCTTGTTCAAAAGCTCTAACAGGTATCTTTTACTTGTTTTTTTTTATACTAGTTTTATCAGTGTCTTTTGTTGATAACATAACAGATTTTTTTATTGATTTTATTACTATTTACAATAGGTTGGTTAAATTTTTTGTTAAGTGATGTTTGGTTAAAATTATGGATAGTTCGTGTTTTTTTATATTGCGCGAACATATATTTTCCCTTAGATCTAGAACTTTTAGGAATATTTTGCAACTACTGTTGCTAAAAAAGAATTGCATGTGAGTGTTTGTTTGTACTTTAGGCTAGAGAGATACAGATCCAACGTTTTCCAATGTAAGTAGATAAATATGAAATTGGTTATAGTATTTTGGAAGAAAAAGTACATCCTTTATGCCAATTCATTTGGCTGTCTCTTTTATGTTAGTTAAAGGGTAATTTTGTTTTTATCACATCTTATTTACAGATTTTTTTGTCTATATATATATAATGTTAGGGTTTGGCCCTATTATTGATTCGAAGTTACTAGTAACTTGTATGTAGAAACAATGATTTGAAATCAGTTTATCTGCAGCTTTGAACCAGAAGCTAATCTTGATAAAGAAATGGTAAGTGCACACAAACATATGCGCGTTTATATTCTCACTGAAATTATGGATTTTCATTGTTTGGAATTAATCTGTTTTTGGAAAACTTATTAATACACTAAATTGGACAGGTCCTGCACCGTGGATACTTACTAGGAGGGTCATACCACGGGCATGACTTAATATTTCTTCTGAACTGCTATGGAGTACGATGGCAAGTGGAGGTCAAACAAACGTATGCGAATGCGATGTCTGTTGTCGGGCCTGTATGGTTAGACTTTGTGAGTAAGAACATTACCCAGGATGTTAAGTGTCTCCATTTTATTGAAGAGGGAAAGGACATGTTCTATGTCGTAACGTATAGCAAATACGGGCTTGAGATGCATGGTTACAGATAAAAAGTCTTATGTTTTGGCGGTGCTTACTCAATGTTACAGACAGATCCCGTAGAGCCCAAGTAATTAATATTGTATATTATAGATTTCTCTATGATTATATATTTAGGTCAATCAATTTTATTACTATTATGAAACAGACTCTACCATTGGTATTTGTGCCTAAAGTGTATTCTACATCACAATCAGACACGGTGGATCTTTTCATTAAATACAGGGAGTGCTAGGTGTTTATAGGTAAAATACCGTCTATGAATCATTCAAAGACTTTCAAATTGGCCTTTTATGGACTTGATTGGTAGAGTATGATAGATGAGTTGGCCATTCTATCCAGTCAGTACTTTATGTTAACAGTACTTGTGCGCAGAGGAAAGTTTAGTCTTACGGTTTTTAGTAATGCGGGAGAGGTTCTTACGGCTTATGAGAATTACGCCTCCTACGTGTTACAGAATTCAAATTTTCATATCGGACAAGAACCAGGTGCACACTTATTTTAGATAATATTTCCACGCACATTAATATAAGTATCATTTTGGTATATCTGTAACTGTATTATGTATTGTTAATTTCAGATTACAACTTAGAACGAATGGGCTGGTATTACAATTGGAGGTGGCACACTAATAACAGTGATGAACGCAGAGCTTTTTACATAAAGCTGACCTCAGATGTTTTAATATTGGGCCGAATCGTAAGTTTGCTATGATACATTACTTACGTGTTCACTTAAGTATATTTCACTAATCCTGATATTTCATACTTTTAACAAGGCATATCAAAAGGCTTAGTCGACAGGCACAAACTGCACGGATATGCTTCAGCGGTTGTAAAAAGTTAGAATTCAAGCTGTGTAAAAAATCAAAATCTGTTGAGATGTTTTCGACAACAACACTGAGGGACATGGTTGGCTTCTAGCGTGGCTAGAGGGTTCGGTTTTATCTTAGAAAGGATGTTTGGAGGATGGAGTCGTACGCTTTGAAGTTTGCTGATGACGTACTCCTAGGCATCTTTGTAAGTGCTGTGTTTTGTAGGCTTGTAAAAAACTAGCATTGGTTGGTATGTATTTGAAGTGGGTAGGGTCAAATAGTTGTTTATGTTTGTACAGATGAATGTTCCTATGGTAATAATAGTTGTTCGGGTCACTAGGTCATCATGTTCATTGATTCATGCTACGGCTTAGATTCAGGCATGGGGTAAACCGGTATGGACCGGCGTAGATGACGTACTCCTACTAGCCCTATGTTGAAGCATGTTGTGCCTTCCCTTATAGATTAATTAGTTGGTTTATTAAGCTTTAATAGTGTATCGGGTCAGCATGTCCGTTGTAGGTCTTTCGGTAATCTACAAATTTTTTGGAAAAACATTGTTATTATTTGTATATTGTTCCCTAAAGCTAGCGTTAGCCGAGCATCCCAATGCTCAAGCTCTCCAATAGCTTTTTAGCATTTAATGTCATTAATTTTATTACTTTTTTTAACTATGATCAACCTATTACTTTATCACTCCAATGGTAAAGCTTTTTTATAATTTCTTTTAAGAAAGATAAATGAGATTGTTTATGAAGTTTTAAAGCATAAAGGGATAAAAATATTCATTTAATATAAAGCTCCAACCGATTGGAGTTTTACCAGTCATTTTGAAAAGCTATCGTAAAAGTCATGTTTTGCAATGCAAGAAATTCATTGAAAAGCTTTTCATAATAGTAAAAAGCTATTGAAAAACCACTGCATTGGAGATGCTCTTGTTTTGTGAAGTGTAGGTACGAAGTATGGTTTATGTTGATTATGGTTTACACTGCTTTTTATTGCTTTTATTTGTTCTTCTACTGGTATACCACACTGCATACACAACACTTATGTATATCAACTTATAAAAAATGTCATAATTTGTTATTACTTAACTTAAAATATACACAATTTTTTATTCGCTTTTGCCTTTTTTATCCAAATCGCATTAATAGTATTAGGTGGATGGCCAAATACTTTCCCTAATTATCTTCCTGCGTGACAAGACACAACTATTCATTGGTTTGATTGATAAACCTTACGCTTCAACACCCTCTGTGGCTCTATCCCTTGATATGCAATTTAACTCTACAAAATTTAGCTTTTGGTTGTATTTTACCTTAGACGTGTACCTACAAGTTGACTAACAAAAAAAAGGAGGCAAAGTTTGGCGCTATAAACTTTATTTTACCACAAAGCTCAAAATTTCCCACTACCCCAGTCCACCAATTTGGTTTTTATTTGTACAAAGGGACTGTACGTGGTTTGCCTCCTCTTTTCACTTTGATGTCTTTGGAAAAAGAAACTGTATAGCGCCAAAATTTGATCTCTTTTCACATAATAAACTAAGAGTCGAGAAAAGAACAAATTTTCCCACTACAAGTTGACTAACAAAAAAAAGGAGGCAAACTTGGCGCTATAAAGTTTCTTTTGCCACAAACATCAAATTTTCCCACTACCCCAAGTCCAACCATTTGGTTTTTCTTTGTGCAAACGGACTGCGGTGCACCACAAGTAGTTTCCATTAAGGATCTGGTTTTACTTTAGAGATCACAAGGTTGTTTTGTTTAAATAATGTATAACTTTTTATGTGTATCTTTTATCTTAAGACGTTTAATCTTTATTTATTAATGTTGGAAATGTCATGGGTATATGTAATGCGGTTTTAATCTTTGGATAGAGTATAATGTCCCAATTAAGTCAGCTTTTTAGCATTTTGTGGTAATAACAAAGTCATAATTAAATAGAAATCTTTCTACATAGGAGTACAAAAGTAGGCTTAAGCGAAAATATCTTACCAAACTATCTTTCTCCTTACGGCTTGTAAAAAATTGCACAATGAAAATAACAAAGAAAAAAGGTTTCAGAGGAGCATCTTTGTAGACACATGTGGCTTCTCTGAATCCCCTTGATGTGTCGTTGTGTGGTGTATATTTTATTGATTCAAGTTTTAAATTTATATTTTGCCGACTAAACCAAAAATAACACTTTAACGGGCAGTGTACCCGATCGGTAGTAGTTTCGTGGTAAGCAGGGTGTCAAACACTTGAAGCGAGGTTAAGTCTATCAATTTAATTAATATCTTGGTTATCTAATCTATGTTAATTCTATTCTATTCTAAATCTATGTCAATCTAAATCCTAACTCTAACGGGAAAAGGAGGTTTTCAGCCTGAGAGACTGGCAAGGTTTGGTTGGTGACTATAATCAATTCAAGGCACTTTAACCCACGCGAGCTAATTAACAAAAGATAAAAGAGCGGTCGAGCTAAATATAAGAAAACTGTATTAACCCTTATTAATCCGATTAGAAAGTTGGTTTGTTTATTAAATGCAATGATTTCTTCTCTCGAGGCGGCATATCATTCTTAAGACTTAGGTATTTCATCATCCTAAGACCTACACATGTTAATTTTGTCACAATTAAAGCATCCGCATAAAGCATCCTTATTTGCTGATTATAATCTATCTTAGGGATTAAAGCAATGGTGATCTTGTTAAACCCTAGCTCTTAGAGACTTTACCCACTTATCGCTTAATGGTAATTTATACACTAGTAGTCTACTTGTCCAACTATCCAATGGAATCAGATGGTTACTTGTTGAATTATCTAGGTCATCTGTTAGTCAACATGATCAATAAACCATTGGCAATATCCAATCAACTAGTTAAGCTCGAAGTGTATCTTAGACACAGATTTAAAAGGACAATAATTGTGATCCTATGGTTCTAGATGTATAGATTACTATATGTAGAGCTATACCGGGCTCTAGATCTACTTGGTCTGTATCACTAGATCCAGTTGAATGATAGGTCGCATACAAAAGCGCGTAAACAAGTATGAATTGATAAACATAAACAAGCATTTAATGATAAATCAAGAAATCGAGATAAACAAATACCAATCATTTAGATCTTTATAATAATGGCTAATAACCAAAGGTATTAGGTTTTAAATGTCATAATAAATTCAAGAGTAATTATTTAGCCAAGGTAAACTAACCGAGTTAGCGAATGATACCAAAAAACTGAACGATTACTAAAGTATATGGAATTACATGATGTCTTCTATGGAATTGATAACGTTGCTCGACCTCTTCTGCTATTTTTCTCCTCTGAAAATCAACTTTTATGGTTTAGGTATCGAGAATATGATTTAGCACCCTTAAAACTTGTTTTTGAGTTTTCTATTTATAAGTTCTGGAAGTCAGTTCAATACGGCGTATCCAAGGATTGGATACGACATATTTGGGATTTCTTGGAGTAGGGACCACGCATGATATCTTCCAGAATATTCACATACTATATCTTGAATACGGCGTATTGAGTCTCTCTGGATACGGCGTATTGAGCTTTATTATTTTGTGGTCTTTGGTGAGTGCAGGCACGGATACGCCGTATCTTCCTTGATGGATACGGTGTATTGGTCTTCAGAATAGTAATCTTTAAAATATCTTCATTTAAGCTCCAGAATGTGCGCCTTTTGCTAACTTCACCATTTACTCCATAATTATTGCAATTCTCAAATATAAACGATTAATGTAGTATATATGATATCATAACACAAGCAAGAGATGATGGGTTGGCTACTTAATCTTAGAGAGAGAAAGTAATATTTCTAGAGAGAGAAAGTGCAAGACAAAGTATTATGATAAATTAAACAACCAACCCCTTCCCATGGCTAGGAAGGGGTTTATATACATGAGTGTTTATGCCCCAATGGGCTTGAGTATGGGCTTACAAGTGGGCTAAAGGCCCGACCCAATACTACTAGTCATACGCTTACTTTCTAACTACGAGCTTTGCTATACTAAACAATACACGGGGGTGACCGAGTCTTTTTCATAATCCTAACAATCTCCCCCTAAGGGAGGTCACCCCATAAAATACAATTTGAATAATAGCATTCTAGTTCTTCGACCTTCTGTCAGTAGCTCGTAGTCTTTGATTCTTCATTCTTTAAGATCATTGTACACTATGTAGTGATCCTTGAACTTTGTTCCTTAGACTTGTTTGATCTTTGAGATCATCAGCCATAGTAAATCTCTTAATCATCCTTGTTGTGGAGTGTTGCCTTCATGTGATGTTGTGACCTTCGGACCCGCATGCTCACACTTTTCTTGATCATAATACCACTTCTCAGAGTTGCGGAAGCTGTGTTGTAGGTCATTCAGTTGTCATGATGTCTTTACTTGGAAACTTTAAGTATTGCATTGGGTGGTGAATTGAACTCCACTTAAATGAGGTATATCCTTCTCCACTTTGCTTGATCCTGTAATAAAACAGTTAGCAATAAAGCTGTGGCGAATAATGGCTTTGTCATTCGCCAGAGTTGGTTGGATTAACCTCCGATCGTAGGGGACGACATGTGATCAGGTAGATTCTCTTAAGAGGAATCTCCTTGACAGGATTTCCAGTATAAGTATTGGGTTATCAAATGTATAGCCATCAGAATCACCATACTTGCCTGTTCTCTTTATCGGAACGTCTCAAAGCAGACAACACGATAAGAGTGAATCGGTTAGTTACTGTCTTACCGATTAAAAGATAAAAATTGATTTGAAAATCAATCGACGTGTTACTTGAGAAAGTATTTTTGTGACACATCGATAGTGTTTTATAGCACAAAATCAAATTTCATCAGAAACACATTTGTTTTGAAAGATATACACAGTCAATGTGCTAGAAAATCAGTTGTTGAGCACATCGAAAGGTTTTTCAAAAGCTATTCGTCAATTCACTGCTTGGAACAAGTTTGATTCATAAAGAATCGCACCATCGTTGCTTTCCATTTGTCACAAGTTTAATCCATAGTGGATCTCACATGTCACCTACCAAGAGCTTGTTTGATGTTGGCTCTAGAAGGATTTCCATCTTCATTGTGAGTACTTTCGTATCACTCGGATGTTCTGGCAATACCACGAGGATAATGCGTAGGACTCTTAAGATCTTTACTTATTGTCACAGTGTGTGAAGAACAAGCATAGTTTGTATTAGTGTCCTAACGAGATTTGTGGATGATCTCATGGCTCTAGACTCAATAGTGCATTTTTGGTTTTTAGTAGTCGGAGGCTGGAGCAGACTGCCACCTTTTCAATATCATCTAACTCAGAGTGAGAGAGACGATAGAAATGTATTGATCTCCGTGAGAAATGAAACAAGAATCCTTTGAGGGATCTTGAGTGACTAGGGAGGGTTGTGTAGCGTATCACTGGGTCCATGATACTTTTCTTCAATATCAGCAATCAATCATGTGATTCTGACAGTATATGTATTGACTCGGTTTCTGCCTAATGTTTAAGGAGGGCTGCTTTCTTTTCACCCTTTATCTTAACATTTCTTTTTCATTCTTCAACCCCTTCAGTGCTTACCGAGACTTCATTACTAAAACCTTGTTGGGTATGTTCCAGTACTAGCTCCATCTTAGTCCACACTATTCCCTTATTCTCACATTACTCCTTTTGTAATCGTACCTAAGGACTTCTACACTAACTAGTAGGTTGTCACTGGGTAGATCCCTTCTGGTTTTGGGGGATCGTGGGAAACGAGTACCTATCATTTCCTTCCCTTATAACTTCATAAGTTGACTTTACAGGGTACGGTCTTAGGTATTTCCACGTATAAGCCATCATTAACAATTCTCCCAATTAATATGTGCTACGTATTCGTAAAGGTTTAGCACATATGGAGGAGCCTCACTTGAGGTTAAAAGATCCACATTATATATCAGAATTTTCATAATTAAATCACATTTTCTCCCCAGAGCAATAGTTTCAAATCCGTTAAGATTTTAGGTCTCGATTGATTTAGTTAGGACATTTTGGGAGAAATTGTATACTGGTTTATATATATCCGATATGTAACATATAGTTACTTAATATAATAAGCCTAAGTTTCAAGTTTTAGTCACTACTTAATAATTGGTACATTTACAACCAACATTAAGATATACTACCCCTCATTCGGTCTCTTCAGTAACCTGGTAGTCGCCTTCTCGAAATCCGTCCACCACAAAAGCTTCAGATTCAGGAATGATACATCGTGTCTTTATCGATTTGGATAGCGAACATGAAATCCTTGCTTTTGGACAGTCTTTCTTCGTCCAAAATCTTGTATTCATCCCTGGATTTGTCTTGTTGACTCTGAACTCTTTGACTCGGTAGTCCAACGCTTCATCGATCTATTAAAGAGTACCATCACTGAACTTGTGGATCTCATTGAACCGCATAATCATCTGCATCCCGTATCGTCTCTGAATGTAACGCCCTATCAGAGTACTATGACCTGTGTAGTCATGCTTGAACTCAAATCCGGTGGCATCCCATCAAGGTTTGGTGAGATTTAACTGCGTCTGGTAACTCTCAATCCCCAGCTGAAAGTCTTCTACGCGTTGTCGGATAACCAAGTTTCTTGTCCAGAGGTTGACCGCAGTAGTGAGAACCTTTTTGTCATCGGGAGAAAGATGGTTCAAGTGATCACTTGAAGATTTTACAAGTTCAGATCTTTCCCATAATTAGTCACTAGGGTATCATATATTTTGAATATCCCTTTCCGCGATGACATATTCCTTGAGATCAGCTCGTCTGAAGGATGATCTTTTCAAGTATTTGTAACCTCATACAAGTGAGAAGACTTCGATCGGTGACACTTAAGATACGCATGTGAGTTTGGACGGCTCTGCGTCTCCTTCAGAAGAGAATATGTCAATGTAGAAATTGTTGCTCTTTGGAAACCACCAGTGAGTGATTTCCAAACATCGCAGTGATGTCATATTTTAACTCCTCTTCAATCCAGAACTGATCCGTACCAGTTGCTCTAAGCCGACATCTGGATAGAAAGCCGCCTTCATCTTTGAGATAGACAAGGCTGGTCTGCCAATCTTGCGACCGTATCAAAGATACTCCAGATCTTTGTTGAAGAAGAAGTCAGATTGGATGGTAATATGACCTGGTTCACCACCAAGTGGAAGTGGCTTGCTAACATTGTACTTTAGAATTGCATCATCCACTTTATCGGTGAGAAGCTTGTGGCACTTATTACATTTGGATCTAGAGATGAAACTACATCTGGTTTGAAAGGCTTTGACATTTTACATATGCAGGGCCTTCCAAGGTCTTTAGGGGGAGTGGTTGAGTTCAGAGATTCCTTGTCATTTACAATTCATCCATAAATGGTCGCGATATCACCGGTTGAGCAAGTAATGAGTTCTCTGGTGGAGGTACATATGTAGTCTTCAGAGCAGAGGCCCAGTTGTTAGTTGGTACAGGCAAATCAGATGACGGTATGGTCCAGGCAGGTTCTGGAGAAGCAGGTCGATCTTCAGTGAGAGGTTTCCACCAACTCTGCCTCAGGTTGACTGTAGGAATATGATCACGTCCTACCTCTTCACCACTAGAATATGCTTGTTCATCTGCAGTGGTTTCATCATCCATATAAAGATCATCAGGAATCGTTGTAATTGAAGGTTTAATCCGGGTGTCAGTCATTGTCCAAGCAGAGTATTCAGCTGAAGCAGTTGTCTTTGAGGAACTTGGGGCCGCGGTGCTTGTTAACTGACCTCCCTGATGGTGGATAATGGCGATGGAGGGTGGTGGAGGAGGATCTTGAGCAGAATCAGAGGCTCTGGTTGTGCCAAAAGCCCCTGATGCGCCTGACGGTGGTGGAGGAGGAGGTGGTGGTGAAGGTAGCAACCCATGCGGAGTCTTTGGAGAATCTTGCTTACTTTTCTTCTTAGTTTCCTCCTGAGCCTTATAAACATCGAAGTCCTCACATTCATAACGACGGATGGAGTCCTGCAGTGTTTAATCATTGCTACTCGGTGGACAACATGTCAATTGTCATAGTTCTCCTCCAACTGTAGTTGGAGCAGATTTCCTTCTTGTCAGACGTTAGGGAGATCACTTGAAGCTAGCGCACGAATAGGCGCTCTCATTGCATGCTTTTACTGATGAGTTAACCACCTCCTTAAATGATTCATTAATTTTCGTCAATCTCTTGTGAATCAATACAACTCACTTAGTCTGCTCTCTGATAATTTTGGGTAAGTCCATATTTTCCAACTTATTGATCCTACTCCCCTGCTTGTCTAACCGTGCTTCAGAGCTTGATTTTCTTCCACTAGATTCGTGGTTAAAGCCTCTTCAAGTTCACCCATACGCTTGATGATGATGGGATCTGACGGACCTTGTTGTGGTTGAGGTGGTAGTGGAAGAGTTGTTGTTGTTGTTGCTGAGGTTGTGGTTGTGGTGGTTGGTAATAGCCAATGAACATTGGGAGAATCGGGTCTAGGCACGGGACCGATCACCAGTGATGTCATAGGGGGGATAACAGAGGTGTCTTGCTGAATAGTGACGGACACCATTGATTCAGCCTCAGTGTCTACTGTCATTTTCTCATAATTGGCTTCCGACGGTTTATCATCAATGAATTGATCGCCATAGCTGAAGGTCACCTTGGTTTAGGTGTTGGAGAGAAACAAACATTCTTGTTGAGCTAACAGGTTCTTCTGGAATCTTTCTATTCATCTAACTTAAGCTTGAGATTCTCTTGAATTAAGGGTATGTCTATGCTATGGAAATCATTCTCCATATGCTCAGGTTGTGGTTGACTGGGAGAGCATCAGTGATCTCAAACATACGAGTGTTCAAGGTTTGGTCCAGACGAGAAAACACTAGGAGTAGGTAAGGTTCAGATTCAGCAAACATCATCAAGGTTTGTCAGCATGGCCTTCATCTAGTTTACTAAGAGTATGGTCCAGCCTGGCCTTCGTCTTGAGCCCACTTCTACCAATGAAGTTTACTTCATCAGACTCCGTGTCACTGCCAAGATAATTAAGTTCAGCATAAAGGGAGGAGAATCTTCATGGGACCGCTGGTTTGATGGTACGGGAGTGTGTCTCTGAAGATTTTCTGTTTAGTCTAGCTCTTTTTTTTGGAGTCTGATGGTGTAGAAGAACTTTGAGTGCATTGTTCTTCTACACTCAGGACTCATATGAAAAAGAGCCTGACTAAAACAGTATATTCTTTAGAGACACACTCCGTTCATTGCAACCGCGGGCCATGAAGAGTCTTCCTCCCTTTATCGTTGAAACTTAGATTATCAGGCAAGTTGACACGGAGTCTCTGATGATGAAAATGCCTTCAGTGGTTAGAAGTTGGGCTCTAAGACGAAGGCCAGGCTGGACCAGACCCTAGTAAACTAGTCCCCTTGGCCAGGCTGGACCAAACCCTGATGATGTTGCTGAATCTCAACCTTTACCAACTCCTAGTGTTCTCGCTGGACCAAACCTTGAACACTCGGATGTTGAGATCACTGATGCCTCCAGTCAACCACAACCTGATGCATATGGTATGAACGGATTCATAGCAATTGCTTATCCCTGAAAGTTCAAGAGAATCTCAAGATGACTCAGTTGATGAATAGATTTTTCCAGAAGATCCTTGGTTAGCTCTACCAAGAATGTTGTCCTTCTCCAACACCTAACCAAGGACTTCAGCTATGGCGATCAATTCATTGATGATAAACCGTCGGAAGCCAATTATGAGAAAATGACAGCAGACACTGAGGCTGAATCAATGGTGTCCGTCACTATTCAGCAAGACACCTCTGTCATCCCTCCTATGGACATCAACTTGTGATCGGTCCGCGTGCCCAGACCCGATTCTCCCTAATGTTCATTGCCTATTACAACAACCACCACAACCTCAACCTCATGAACAACTAAACAACAAACTCTTCCAATACCACTCAACCACAACAAAGTCCGTCAGATCCCATACAATCATCAAGGTTTATGGTGTGAACTTGAAAGAGCTTGTCACGAATCTAGTGGAAAGAATAATCCAAGCTCTGGAAAGCTACGGTTAGGACAAGCAGGGGAGTAGGAATCAATATGTTGGAAAAATATGGATTACCCAAACTGATCATCCCGTCGCTCTCACTCGCTCTATGGAGTTTATTGCATTCACAAGAGATTGACCGAAAAGTTAATGAATCAGTTAGGAGGTGGTTTTATCTCTTCAGTAAAGCATTGCAATGAGAGCTCCTATTCGTGTGTTGCTTTCAAGGATCTCCATACGTCTGACATGAAGGTAATTCTGGCACCAAATCATTTTGTAGGACGAACAATGACAATACAGGACATGTTGTCACCGAGTTGCTATGAAGCACTGAAGGACTCCATCCGTCGTTATGAATGTGAGGACTTCATGTTTATAAGGCTATAGGAGGAAACTAAGAAGTAAAGTAAGCAAGATTCTCCAAAGGGGACTCAGCATGGGTTGCTACTTCACACAACCTACTCTCCATCCACACGTCAGGCGCATCAGGGGCTTTTGGCAAACCGACCTATGATTCTTGCTCAAGTTCCTCATCCACACACCTCCATCCTCTATCCACTCATCTGGAGGTAGTCAATATAATGCACTGCGGCCCCAAGTTCCTCAAAGACAACTGCTTCAGCTGAATACTCTGCTTGGACAATGACTGACACCCGGATTAAGCCTTCAATTACAACGATTCCTGATGATCTTTATATGGATGATGAAACCACTGCAGATGAACAAGCATATTCTATAGAGAAGAGGTAGGTTGTCATCATATTCCTACAAGTCAACCGGAGGCAAGAGTTGAGTTGGAAACTCTCACTGAAGATCGGACCTGCTTCTCCAGAACATGCTGACCATACCCGTCATCTGATTTGCTTGTAACAAGAACAATAGGGCCTCTGCTTCTGAAGATAATATTGTACCTCCACTAGAGAACTCATTACTTGCTCAGACCGGTGATATCGCGACATTTATGGATTGGTATTGTAAACGACAAGGAATCTCTGAACTCACTCCTAAAGACCTGGAAGGCCCTGCATATGAAATTGTCAAAGTCTTTCAATCCAGTTGTAGTTTCTCTAGTTCCAAATGGATAATGTACACAAGCTTTCACCGGTAGTGGATGATTGTCTAATTCTAAAGTTACAATGTTTGTGCAAGCCACTTTTCCACTGGTGTAACAAGGTCAATATTTACATCCAATCTGACTTCTTCTTCAACAAAGATCTGGAGTATCTTCGATACGGTCGCAAGATTGGCAGACCAGCCTTGTCTATCTCAAAAATGAAGGCGGCTTTTATCAAAGATGTCGCGCTCTTAGAGCAACTGGGGACCGGATCAGTTCTGGATTGATTGAAGAGGGGGTAAAATATGACTTTCACCGCGTTTTTGTTTGGAATCTCTCACTGTGGTTTCATAGACACATTTACATTGACTTATCTCTTCTGAAGGAGACAGCAGAGCGTCACAAAACTCACATGCGTATCTTAAGTGTCATCCGAATCGAAGTCTTCTCAATGTATGGGTACAATTACATGAAGAAGATCATCCTTAGTCGAGCTGATTCTCAAGGAATATGTCCATCGCGGAAAGGGATTTCAAATATATGTACCCTAGTGACTTTGAAGATCTGTACTTGTTAAATCTTCAAGGTCACTTGAACCATCTTTCTCCCGATGACAAAAAGGTTCTCACTACTACGGTCAGCCTCTGGACAAGAAACTTGGTTATCCGACAACGCGTAGAAGACTTTCAGTGGGGTTGAGAGTTACTAGACGCAGTATTAAATATTCACCAAACCTTGATGGGATGCCACCGGACTTTGAGTTCAAGCTATATACACAGTCTATAGACTATGCAAAGGGCAGTTATTCGAGACAGATACGGGATGAGATGATTTTGCGGTTCAAGTGATCAAAAAGTTCGTGATGGTACTCTTTATTGATCGATGAGCTTAAGTTGGATACGAGTCAAAGAGTTCAGAGTCAACAAGACAAATCCAGGGATGAATACAAGATTTTGGACGAAGAAGACGTTGTCAGATGCATAAGGAGTACATGTTCGCTATCCGAAACGGGCCTAAGACCGAGTATCTTCCGGAATCTGGAAAGCTTTGTTGGTGGACGGATTCGAGAAGGCGACTACCGGTTACTGAAGAGAACCGAATGAGGGGTAGTATATCTTATATGTTGTTGTAATATGTACATTATTATGTAGTGACTAAAACTGTACTTGGCTTATATACTTAAGTAAACTATATGTTCATATTTCGGATTATATAAACCTGATACAATTTCTCCCAAATGTTCCTAACTAAATCAATTGAGACCTTAAAATCTTAAGGATTGAAATTTTTGGCGCGGGAGAAGAAATGTGATGTTATTATGAAAATTGATATAAAATGTGATCTTTTAAACTCAAGTGTAGGCTCCTCCATATGTGCTAAACCTTTTTGAATATCGATGCACATATTAAGGGGGAGAGATGGTTTATGATGGATATCGTGGATGGAAATACCCTAAAGACCGACCTGTAAATCAACTTATTAGTGAGTTATAAGGATGGTAAGGTTAGGTACTCGTTCCACGATACCCGCAAAACAGAGGTGATTTCCCTAGTGACAACCTACTAGTTTTGTGTAGAAGTCCTTAGGGTACGATTACAAAAGGTGTAGTAATCGTGAGAATAAGGGAATAGTGTGACTAAGATGGAGCTATTACTGGAACATACCCAAAAGGTTTTAGGTATGAAGTCTCTGGTTAAGCACTGAGGGGTTGAAGAATGAAAAAAGTACATCGTTAACGAGTTAAGGGTGAAAAGAAAGCAGCCCTCCTTAAACTTAGGCAAGAAAACCGATCAATAACATATACTGTCAGAATCACATGATTGGATTGCTGATATTGAAAGAAAAGTATATGGACCCTGTGATTCGCTACTAAAACCCTCCTATAGTAAACTCAAGATCCCTCAAAGGATTCTTGTTTATATGTTCTCTCGGAGATCAATACATTTCTATCGTATCATCTCACTCTGAGTTTGATGATATTGAAATAGGTGGCAGTTCTGCTCCTGCTGTCGACTACTAGAATAACTAAATATGCACTATTGAGTCTAGAGCCATGAGTATCATCCACAAATATCGTTAGATCACTATATAAATGCCTCATCTTTTATACATATCTTATTATGATTACTTGTTTTTCCTTATGTAATCCCAAAATAAATACAAAAGCCACTTAAGAAGAAATGTTCCAAAGAATTATGTCAGTTAATAATTTGTCTTGTACCGAAATTCTTGCATTGTGTCGGCATTTTTAAGCTCTAAATTTAAGATCTAAACTATCATGACCAACCACTAGTAACTTAGTTAAAAAAAACCAACTAGTTACTTACACGACAGTTAAAAAGAAAATTATAGTTTTGTGGTCTTTGTACATTATTTAAGTTTTAGATTGCGTGATTTCATTATGTTCTACACCATTTTACTGTAATGACTATGATTATGGATTTCACACTATCATCTCAGGGTTCGTTATAAACTATAGACCATGTTAGAAATCGATAAAAGACTCGGTCACTTTCAATATGTAATAGAATAGCTCGTAGCGTAATATTTAAAAACTTACCAAGCTAACCGGGGTCAACATAAGTCACCCTTATGTGTGACCGGCCTTAGTGTAGTATAAATACCCCTATCCACACCTTGGAGAGGGTTGGTTGTTCATTTGGTTCTTTCACATAATACATTTTTCTTTCCTTTATCTCTCTAAGTGCTACAACCCTCATTTCTCTCTCTAAACTTTCCTTCTTGCTTATTTGTTAAGTGATTTAATACATCTACAATTGGTATCAGTCGCCATGGGGTGATATCGTGAGCTTGTGTGCGTTTATATCTTGTTTAGATCATGTTTTTTAGTTATTTTTGGTTACGTGTCTTCAAAAAATCAAACCCGGATTTTTGTGTTTAAAAGTGTTAGAGTTTATGTTTTTAAGCAAGATCTAGGCCTAAGATAACTAGTTGTGCAAGAAAAATTGAAGGTAAAACGTCCAAAGGGTGTGTTTTTGTGTTTTTTGTTGAAAAAGTATGTTTTTATTTGAAGCTTGCGAAATATGTATGAATCTAGCGATATATGTATGCATGCGAAACATGTGCGCGAAATATGTTTGTAGGCGAAATATGACAGGTTGACTTCAAGCGACTTATGTTATTTCTAGTAGACGAAACTCTGCTTAATTTTTCTTAGGTTAAGCGAAATATGTTTTAGGCGAAATATGTCAGCAAGCGATTTATGTTAAGTAAACGATTTATGACAGGTTGTTAGTTCAAGCAAAATACATAGTTGTGCAAAATGAAACTCTGTCTAATTTTCATATTTCAAGCGAAACATTACATTGTCATATTCCAAACGAAACATTACACTGTCATATTCCAAGCGAAACATTACACTGTCATATTCCAAGAGAAATATTATATCAATAAAAAAAGATTTTATTTTCTACGGTTTGTCTTACTTTGTAAAATCCCATGAAATAATTAGATTTCTCGGTTTTAGTGAAGATTTGTAAAATCCCGTAGAACATCTATCTTAATCACCAACAACAACAACTCTTAACACAATCATCCTTTATCACTGTTCGATCAATCATTAATCATTTTATTTTTCAATTAAAGCAAGATTGTAGGTTGTCCAAATTGTTCTGTGGTATTTCGACTCCGGGTGCTCCAAGCACATGACCGAAAATCACTCTCAACTCATCAACTTCGTTAGTAAATGTTTGGGTACCGTCAGATTCGGGAATGATCACATTGCAAAGATAATGGGTTATGAAGACTATCAAATGGGAAATATTACAATCTCTCGGGTTTATTATGTGGAAGGGTTAAGTCACAACTTATTCTCCGTGGGATAGTTTTGTGATTCCAATCTCAAAGTAGCTTTTCGCAAACACACCTGTTTCATTCGTGACTTAGACGGTGTTGATCTACTCAAGGGATCTCGGGGTTCAAATTTATACACTTTATCTATGGACAATTTGTTGCTCTCCTCTCCTATATGTCTCTTGTCTAAGGCCTCAAAGACCAAGTCTTGGTTGTGGCATCGAAAATTATCTCATTTAAAATTTGAATATATCACTTCTCTTGCCAAACATGGTCTCGTCCGAGGACTTCCAAAACTAAAGTATCAGAAGGATCACTTGTGTTCTGCCTGTGGTCGTAGTAAAAGCAAGAAACACTCCCACAAACCTAAAGCTGAAGACTCCATCCAAGAAAAACTCTATCTGATGCATATGGATCTTTGCAGGCCAATAAGGATTCAAAGTATCAATGGGAGAAAATATATAATGGTTATCGTTGATGATTATTCTCGGTTTACATGGGTGAAAATTTTACGATCGAAGGATGAAGTTTCAGGGTTCGTGATTAAATTCCTCAAAATGATTCAAGTTCGTCTGAAAGCAACCGTTCGTAACATCAAGACTGATAATGGACCGAATTTGTCAATCAGAAACTGAAACCTTACTATGAAGAAGTTAGAATCTCACATCAAACATTTTTTGCCCGCTCTCCACAACAGAACGGCGTTATCGAAAGACAAAACCGTACTTTAGTAGAATTTGCTCGCACAATGTTGATCTTTTCAAAGGATCCGTTATTTCTTTAGGCAGAAGCAGTCGCGATGGCTTGCTATACACAAAACCGATCATTAATCCGAAAACGTCATAACAAAACACCGTATAAACTTCTCCATGATCGAAAACCTGACTTATCATATCTTCATGTCTTTGGTTCTGTCTGCTACCCCACTAATGACGATGAAGACCTTGGTAAGTTAAAACCTAAAGCTGATATTGGAATTTTTGTTGGTTATGCTCCTACGAAGAAAGCATTCCGAATCTACAACAAAAGGACCCGAATGATTATTAAAACTATTCATGTTAATTTTGATGAGTTGACATCAATGGATTCTGAACAATTCAGTTCAGGACCCAGGCCTAAACTTTTGACTCCTAGAACAATCAGTTCAGGACTCATGCAAAACATTCCTTCTTGAACTCTGTATGTTCCACCAACAAAGAACAATTGGGAAATTTTGTTTCAACCTATGTTTGATGAGTACCTGAATCCTCCACCAAGTGTTGATCCTCAAGTTCCTACAGTCATTTCTCTAGAACCTGTTGTTTGAACCGATACACCTTCATCTACTACAATTGATCAAGATGCACTATCCACAAGTACTTTACAAACAACTCCTGAAACACTATCTCTTGTCATTCCTCTCGGTATAGAAGAAGCTGACCATGAAATTGAAGTTGCATACATGGATAATAATCCCTTTGTTAAATTTCTAATTCCAGAACCGAGTTCTGAAGAATACTCTACTCAAGTTGTTATTCCAAATCATGTACACTTAATCAATCAACCACCTGAACACATCAACAAATGGACCAAAGATCACCCGATTGATAATGTGATTGGTGATCCTTTTAGACCGGTTTCCACTCAACAACAACTACACGATGAAGCTCTATTCTGTTATTTTGATGCTTTCCTTTCTTCCCAAGAGTTATAAAGAAGCATTGATGAAATACTATTGAATTGAAGCCATGCAAGAAAAACTCAACGAGTTTGAACGTCTTGAAGTTTGAGAGCTCGTACCTCGACCAGAACGTGTAATGATTATTACCTTGAAGTGAATTTACAAGGTAAAATTAGACGAGCTGGGAGTTGTATTGAAAAATAAAGCTCGTTTGGTAGTGAGGGGTTATCGTCAGGAAGAAGGCATAGACTTTGAAGAATCTTTTGCTCCAGTTGCTCGATTCGAAGATATCCGTATCTTTATTGCATTTGCTGCTCATATGAACATGGTCATCTACCAAATGGATGTGAAGACCGCGTTTTTGAATGGCATTCTGCGTGAGAAGGTCTATGTTAGCCAACCGAACGGGTTTGTAGATCCAGAGAATCTCAATCATGTGTATAAGCTAAAGAAGGCTCTTTATGGGTTGAAACAAGCTCCATGTGCTTGGTATGATTTGCTCTCGTCGTTTCTACTATCCTAAGAGTTATCAAAAAACTCACCGTCAATCCCATATTATTCGTCAGGAGAGAAGGCAAAGATATATTACTGGTACAAATTTATGACGACGATATTATTTTTGCCTCCACTAAACCTAATCTTTGTGAAAAAATTTCAAACATAATGTGTTCAAAATTTCAGATGTCAATGATGGGAAAACTATCATTCTTTCTTGGACTGTAAATTACACAAAGTCCCAGAGGCATCTTTTTAAATCAATCCAAATATGCTCTAGAATCTCTTAAAAAATATGGTATGGAAACCTGTGAACCAACGGATACTCCAATGTTCATGTGTGCCCGGTATCAGGCAAAGCCTATCGAAAAGCACTTACATGCGGTTAAGCGAATCTTTTGATACCTAAGAGGAACCATTAATATGGGTCTGTGGTATTCGAAGGATTCTTGCATTGCTCTAACAACCTTTGCAGATGCTGATCATGCGGGTTGCCAAGATTCCAGAAAAGGTACGTCTGGAAGTATGCAACTGTTGGGAGACAGATTAGTGAGTTGGTCGTCAAAGAAACAGAAAAGCACGACCATATCCAGTGCAGAATCTGAATACATCTCCTTATTCAGATGTTGTGCTCAAATACTTTGAATGATATCACAACTGACGGACTATGGCCTTGTATTCAACAAAATACCATTGTACTGTGATAATTAAAGTGCCATTGCTTTATGTTGCAACAACGTCCAACACTCTCGCTTGAAGCATACGACATCAGACATCACTTCATTAAAGAGCAAGTGGAAAACGGGGTGGTTGAGCTGTATTTTGTCAGAACAGAGTACGAGCTGGCAGACATTTTCACCAAGCCTTTAGCACGAGAATGACTTGAATTTCTCATCAAAAAACTTATAATGTAAAGCATGTCTCCTGAAACTCTGAAAAAGCTGGCAGACGAAGAGGAAGAGTAATGGTGGTAACTCTCTTCACATAGCATGTATCATATGTATATAAGAAAATCATAAAAACCCAAAAAGATTTTTCATTTTATATAAAATTTTTCAAAAAGAAAATATAAAAATATAAAACCATAAAAAGAAAATACAAAATTAAAAAAATCAGAAAAATATAAAAATATGGTGTATATGACATGTCTTCTGAAAATCGATAACATTTACGGCCTTAGAAATGTCATTTAATA
>BQNB010108940.1:0-22856 GCA_026074375.1 Tanacetum coccineum | reverse complement strand
GTATTTTTTATAATTTATTTTCTTTTTAAACTTTAAAAAATCATAAAAAATAAAATAATAATCAGAAAAATATAAACTTTTTTTAAAAAATTTTCTTTTGTCATATATTTTGTAGGAAAAATGTTAAAACTTCTGTAGGGTTAATTTTTAAAAATTTTTAATTTCTAAAGAACGGGTTTTGTCCGGGTTTTTGTTTTGACTCGTTTTTGGGTCAAACGACCTCCGTTTTTAGTCTAGTTTTTTTTAAACTTCGTTATTTGTCCTTTAGAATCTATTTTAGCTTTTAAATTTGTTCTAGGGTTTAATTTGCAAAATTTAGGTTTTTGACCCTGGTTTTTCGTGCCCGTTTTAGGATTTAAGTTATTTAGCTTTTGTTTTTAGGTTTTATTTAATCGTTTTTGCATATTTAACTAGTGGAAATAGAAAACCAATCATATCCTTGTCATATTCAAACATCGTTTATCAATTCGTCATTCGATTTTCCATTCAAGCCTCGTTGGGACATAACGACCCGGGAAATCAAACTTCCGGACACATATATATTTTAAATTTGTGAACATTTGACCAATCCTTGGCTAAAGGTAATTGGTTGAGTGTTTGATTTCATATTATATATATATTATTGATGAATCAATTTTTGGCGCCGTTGCCGGGGAGGCTGTCCTACCGTCCTCCCCACTACCATCACTGAACCAACCTTGTTTACCGTTGCCAACAACTCTCCGGAGTGGCGTCAAGCTGTGAAAGAAGAGTATGATGCTCTCATGAAAAATGAAACGTGGTCTTTAGTACCTCGTGCTTCTAATACCAATGTTGTTGATGGTAAGTGGGTATACAGGTTAAAACGGGATAAGAATGGTGCTTTCACTCGTTACAAAGCAAGATTTTTGCCAAAAGGTTTTTCGCAACAACCAAGTATTGATCTACAGAGACATTTAAAGCCCGGTTGTCAAGTTACACTATTCGGATCTGTTTTATCCACTTCGGTAAACTAACAACGTGGCCACTAACGCCAAGTTGATATTCAGAATCTTTCTTCAATGGAAAATCTAAGGAGCAGGTTTATATGAAACAACCTTCGGGCTTTATTGATCAACAACGACCAAATCATGTATGGTTGCTTCATAAGTCATTTTACGGCTTAAAGCAGGCCTCACGCGCTTTGGTTTTGAAGCGCCCTCTACAAGAGGCACTCTTCTTCGATCTCGGTTTCAAAGGATCCAAAACGGATCCATCTTTGTTATTTAATTCGCAAGTAGAGAGACCACACTTTTTACATTCCTGATATATGTGGATGACATTCATTGTTTACACATGTAGAAATAAGGGCACTATCGACAATATAATTTGTCAACTTGGATCTGCTTTTGCATTAAAAGATCTGTGCCACTTAACTACTTCTTGGGTATTGAAATTGTTCCGCATGTGTCCGACATTCTCCTATCTCAAAAGAAGTATATTTTGGAGCTATTACAAAGTGTTGTCTTTCTAACTGCAATCCCATGTCTTCTCCCATGGTTACCATCGAGCTCACTCATTTTAGATGACATACCCGCATTCTCTAATCCAAGTAAAATATCAACAAGTAGTGGGTACTTTTACAATAGGTAAACACTATCATCGGCCTACATAGCTATTGCTGAGGTAACAAAGGTTATGTCAATATATGCCAATGCTCCGACCGAAGATCATTGGTCTGCAGTAAAACGGATTACGTTATCATCATGTACAGTGAACAGGTATGCTCATAGACGTCTTATCATACTTATGTTCTACCCCTTCAAGCTTTACTAAACATGCAAATGGAAAGGTACAGCCCGATACTTCTCTTGAAGCTTCTCAATGCTGTCTGGCCGTGAGATTTCAGATGAATCAATCTACGGTCCACTGGGGGGCTTTGCTATAAATCTTGTTCCAAACCTTATATCTTGGACCGCATTCGTAAACAACGTCACTATTTCACGTTTCTCTATAGAAGCTGAATACAGAGCTCTTTGCTGACACTGTTTCTTAGCTCGACATGGCTTCAAGCTCTTCTTAAGAAGTTTGGAATCCGTTCATCTTCACATCCTAAACCTATGAGTGACAATCTTGGTGCAACAGACATGTCAGCTAACCCAATCTTTCATGCATGCACAAAACACGTGAAAATAAGACCATCACTTTGTTTCGTGAAAAGGCTTGCTCAAGGAGATCTTCGAGTTCAACATATATCTACACATGATCAAATTGCAGATATCTTTACAAAGCCATTACCAACTCCTCGATTCTTCTTTCTAAGGTCCAAGCTGCAGGTTGTTGCCCGTCCTTAGCTTGCGGGGACGTGTTAGACCAAACTAGATTAGATGGGCCGGTCCAATTGTATAGATGGGCCGTACCCATTAGGTTATGTGTTAGTTGCTTAATCTATAAGCTATGAAATTAGTATAAATACACATACAATCTAATGTACAAATCACAATTACAATTAAAATAATATATACCTTTGAGGTTTTATATTTATAAGCCGGGGTACAAATAGTAAACACCATTTCTTAATGTTTCCGTTGATTCTCTGTTTTTGTGGGACAAAGCCACGTCGTTACGGCATCTTCTGCTTTGTCCTTTTTTTATTTTTTTTCTTCACCGTCTTTTTCTTTCTTCTTGGGATAGGAGCACCACTAAATAACAATACTTTATTTGATTTCCTTCATTTTTTCATCCAAATATATTTAATTGTTAACCTTTACTAAAATAAGTAGATGATGTATTAGCAAAAAGTACGTCGTTGTTTTATTATCATGAATCTGGTATTTTACTGGCTACACTATTACCTAGTTCATCAAGTTAGATGCATTTCATATATTACTCATATATTACATCCATTTCATAAACTTAGATGATTCACATGTTTTTTGTTTTTTTTGGAGGTCAAATTTTATGCTAGTATTACTTTGAATCGTTTTCATTTTAAAATTACTTTGAATCGTTTTCATTTTAAAATTACTTTGAGATGCATTTAATTTAAATCGATATATTTTAAATATGTGGTGGATAAAAAAGTTGTGAGAGAAGTTAGTCTAAAATTGTATAGTTTGGATGCAAAACAATCGTGAAAAAATCGTTTATGCATCAAAATTTATAAATTGTTTTTTTACGCATTAAAAATACGTTGTTTCATCTATCTTCTTTTAATATATATGCATATTAGAATTTTATCTTTCATAAAATATGTAAAAAGTTGAAAATATTGTTGTTTTACGCGATCAAACTGCTAATTATTATAGCTAGTGAACGGTAAACAATTTTTTTATTCTATTTGTGAACGG
The DNA here is from genome assembly GCA_026074375.1 of Tanacetum coccineum. NCBI lineage: Eukaryota > Viridiplantae > Streptophyta > Magnoliopsida > Asterales > Asteraceae > Tanacetum > Tanacetum coccineum. The sequence continues at coordinate 19,548 of BQNB010108940.1, read as the reverse complement.
TGAAAAGTTTCCTCGATTGTATTATAGTTAAACAGTTCACTTGTTAGAAAGAAAGTATTGATTAAGGATTATCCGTACACGTCTAAAGAAAGCAAGTTAAATGCATAAACGTAACTATACTTACTGCTGTAAATGAGTTACTATAATCTCTTGTTTTGCGCGATCATACTGTTAGTTATTATATAATGGGTGAATGAATTGCAAAGTACCTATTTTGGTTTCTTTCATTTCTACCAAAACTATCGTTGTTGTAAACTATTAAAACAAATCATCATTGCGAGGCATAAAAAGCGTCTTTATGAGTGATGACTTAAATAAAAAGTTAAGCCAAAACCATCACTCGCCATGGTGGTTTTTACTGTTTGTCAATGGTGATTCATACTAATAGTTTACAGTAGCACAATATCATAATTTAAATGAAAAGATAATCACAAACAGATTTTGAACTTTACACTCAATAAATAATGTTCCACGTATTTTATAAACGCAAATTGTGTAAAAGGTAAAGAACATGCATAGTGTGGAAACGTAATGGAGGAGATGACTGCATTCAATTTAATAGTTAAAAGCCAAAGTGTGATGAGTTGAAGGTATTGCGTAAAGGTTTCTAATACATGCGAAATTATGCTTTAGTATTATTTAAGCATACACAAGGGTAATCATATGAATCATTCATGTCTTCAATCATTAATGTCCTTTGTTATTATGAAAAGGGTTTTTCTAACATGTGCCCCAGGGGCACATGTTAAGGTGGGGACATCAGGCTGTGTGTCACAGCCTGATTGGCCAGCAGTTATTTGTGGGGCCTGATTATGATTAATAACAATAACTGGTGGCCCAATCAGCGTGACACACAGCTGTGTCCCCACCTTAACATGTGCCCCTGGGGCACATGTTAGAAAAACCCTTTTCATAATAACAAAGGACATTAATGATTGAAGACATGAATGATTCATATATTACCCTTGTGTATGCATAAATATACTAAAGCATAATTTCCATGATTAGAAACCTTTACTGCAAATACCTCAATCTCACACACTTTGCTTTAACTATTAAATTGAATGCAGTCATCTCCTCCATTACGTTTCCACACTATGCATGTTCTTTACCTTTTACACAATTTGCGTTTATAAAATACGTGGAAATAATTTGCTTTATTATTTAGCTGGCATGAAAAAATCGGTTCAAAACGAAGCGGTTAAGGAATCAAATTTGAAACGTACCAAAACTGGCTATACTAAGTTTAGTTTTCGACCTAAGACAGCCAAACTCGGAACCAGATGTAGAACCAGAACCAAAACTAATTCGTACATACATGGATATAACTATTTCTTCCAAATTATCACCATTTCATGGGTCATGTTCTTTTTTTAGAAGAAAAAAAGACATTATATTTGGTGTCTATTCATGTGTGTTGATTAATTTTTATAACATATAATGAATCTTTAGTAGTAGCCTAATCATAAAAGTGGGGTTGTATTAAGTTTAACCGGATAAATGAACGAATACGGACGCTTAAACGGACGAAATTTTTTGTTCATGTCCGTTCTTTTACACTGTGTTCTCGAGTTAATAGCTAAGGAAGAAAAGAAAAGAAAATGGAAGGAAAGTTAGTGTTATTTTGTTAATTATTAAAGTAAAATGTTTCCTCCTAATTTTGAGAAGAAAGTGTTTACTTTACATTTGTTTACTTTTCTTTAATGTCTAAACTTAAGAACACAGCGTTAGAATATATGGTTGTTCATGTTCGTTCATCAAGTTGTTAAACGAATATAAACGAACGAAGACGAACCTACAAGAACAAGCATAAAATAATCAAAATATACAACACTTAATTTTTTGTGTTCGTTTATTTAAGTATGGTTGTTATACTAAATGTATATAATAAAAATAGACGATATTCGAACACAAAAAATTAAATAAAAACCCCTACTGTCGACTCTTTTGTGGCGATCCAAAAAACCCTAACATCCCTCTATCATTCAATCGTTCTCCTACTGATCCATGCTTTAATCTCTCGATTAGATCTTCGTTGGTAGTTTGGTATCGATCCTATCTTGGGTTTTTGCTGCGTCACTTTGATCCACAAACCCTAAAACTCTCGTGGTCGATTTTCTTAACACTAAGGGTTACGATCTCTTTGGTAGGGGTTTGTGAAGATCTGTTATTAATCGAACCTTCTATCCTTACATCTCGGCAATTGATTCCTCTTAGGGTTTCGATCGCTTGATATTTTTAGGGTTTCGATTGTACTTTTGGTGTGTGCTTATGGTCTCCTCCTGTTCGTAACTCAAGCCCTAGTTGATTTAGGGCTTCTTGTTTATTAAAGATTGGCGTTTTGCCTTCAGGTTTGCTTTGTACTTTTGGTTTCTGGATTGAATTGATTGGAGTTTTATGTGTTGGTGATGAAGTGTGGTTTTCTAAGCCAAAAAGGTAGTGGGGGTAGGGAGAGGTGTAAAGGAGAAGAGTCTCAATATGAGTAAGACGAATACTGGTATTGGATTGTCTACGGCATCTGATGGTACTCGTAATGAAGTTGGTCTAGTTGGTGATACATCAACTGTTATGGAGGGTGTTAAACCATCTATGATTGACATGACTATGAAAAAGGATAAGCTAAGCTCTTTGGAGGATACTACTATTCTGGGATCTTTTCCACAATTATCTACGCCGGCTACTACTTCGGCTGGTAATGTCCCTGGTAAGTCTTCGTATGCTAATATAACTGGTAAACCAAGTGGGAAGAAAGTGAATGTTCGTACTTTGTTTACACCCGGGGGTAATGGGATTGATGTGGTTGTTCCGGTGGACTCTATTCATGCTATAAGTGAACGATTTGCTAATACAGCTTATGGTTTTTTCCTGGGGAAGAAAGTGGCATACCCTGTTGTTGTTAACTATGTTAGCAACACTTGGGGTAAATATGGGCTTATTCGCTCAATGTTTAGCTCGTCTACCAAATTATTCTCCTTTCAATTTAGCTCTATGGACGGATTAGATGAAATGCTTGAGAATGGTCCATGGTTTATCCAGAATAACCGCTTATCCTGAAAAAATGGCACCCGGATGAGAACCTATTGAAGGAAGATGTTAGTTCTGTTCCAGTTTGGGTTAAAATCCATTGTGTACTTGTTACGGCCTTCAGCGAGGATGGCTTGAGTGCTATTGCTACTAAACTATTACTTCTCTAATGCTTGATTCTTATACATCTGATATGTACATGCAATCTCGGGGTAGGTCAAGCTATGCTAGAGTTATGGTTGAGCTTCGAGCTGATGTGGAGTTGAAAGATAACATTGTCGTGGCTATGCCTAAAATTACTAGGGAGGGCCATTAAAACATGTAATGAAACGTGTTGAAGTATGAGTGGAAAACCCCCTAGTGTTCGTCTTGTAAGGTTTTTGGACATATTCATGAGGAATGTACGAATAATACAGGTGCTAGTGAGAAGAAGACAGTAAAGAAGCCTAGTCAAACTTCTCGAGGTGTTCCGATTGGTCCAAAAATTGGTTTTAAATTTCAAAAAGAATATCGACCAGTTACCAAAAAGCCTAATGCTAGTTCTAGTGGTAATAAGAAGAATGGTGAGGAACATACTATTGAGGTTAGTAATTCATATCCATTTGTGTTCTCATTCGGTTCGAATAATAATAAGAGTTATATGGTACCAATTGACGGACTACTAATTCTGTAAATAATGAGGCTACTTCAAGTAGATTCTCTTTTATGAATATCGATAACGATGGGGAGTGTGCTAGTAATACTCCTATTGGTGAGAAAATCGATAAAATAGAATGACAAATTGGTGAAGGTAAACTTAGCTAAGTTGGATAATGTGAGGGAAACCCGCTTGTTCCTACGGGTATTGTGGAAAGTGATAGTGAAGTGGAAGTGGTATTTGATGAAACTGCTAACTTAAGGATTTCAACGAGTGGTAAAAATAGAACTGATAAAGGTTATGGTACTAATATAGCTGTTGAACCATGGAGGGATTTTACCTCGGAATAATGAGATTAATGACCCATATGATGACTGATATGTAACGAGAATCATGATTATTTTCCGATCCTAATGCAGTCTATTTGTGAAGATCTAGATATCACGGTCTGGTGGCAGTAAAAGAAAATAGATTTTTTGATGTTTGTTGAATCTCTTGTAATCTAGTCTTAGTAAGTATCATCCCTAGAGTAGTTGAGCTTGTTAGTTAGCTTTTTGCCTAGATGTAACTGGGCAGAGAATGTGAGTGATTCGTTCAATACTATATATATATATATATATATATAATATATAGGCAAATCCCAACCAATTTCCTTTGACCAAGGCAAGAAGTCAAAATTCACAAAACAAAATATATATGTAACTGGAAGTTTGATTTCCCGGGTCGTTATGTCCCAACGAGGTGTGCAATTGAAAATCGAATGACGAATTGATAATCGACGTTTGAATTGAATGAGGATATGATTGGTTTTTTTATTACTACAATTAAAAATGCAAAAACGATTAAAGAAAACTTAAAAACGAAAGCTAGAATGATTTAAATCTAAAACGTAGACGTAAATGTAAAAACGCGAGTGTTAAAAACCTAACATCTCAAATTTTAATCCAATTTTTTTTTCTTTTAATGGGTCCTAAGTGATTAAAAACGAAGTTTAAAAAAAACTAAATCAAAATCGGAGTTGATTAAGAATAAAAACGCGAAGAAACGAAAACGGGAACGAATCCCGTTCTTTTAAAAAGTGAAACTTTGCAAAAACGACCCTACGAATGCAAATTTATTTTTCTTAGAAAATATACAATAAAAGAAAATTTTAAAAAAGAGGATATATAATTATATTATATTTTAAAGACTTTTTTTCAGTTTTTAATGAAAATAAATTATAAAAAATACTAAACTATTTTAATAAAATCTGAAAAAAATACAATAAATACTTAAGACTATACTGAATCTATAAAAAATGCTAACTAAAAACCACGGCTTATAAATAAGCCAGGAATAAGCCCAAAAGGGCTGATAAGCACTTGGGCCAAAAGGGCCTTATCTATTTGATTGTGCAATCCATGACAGGTGAAAAGTCCCAAGGGCAGTGGTAAGTGTGTGTGCTTGTGAGAGTGAGGTCGCAGGTTCGAGTCTTGGACCTTACTCTTTTTATTTTTGCTACAATAACTTTTTAAAATTTAAATCTTTTTACACACTTTTATTAAGCACATGTGAATGAACATTTTTCATAACTATAACTTTTTACAAAAAAAAGTTTTAAGCTGGGAAAAAGCACAACAAAACTGACAGAATGCTTATTGACTAAAGGTATAAAATGGCTTATTCTTTTTGGCTTGTAAGCACATTTAAGCAAATGGAAATGAAAGAAAAACAAAACAAACATGGGAAAAAAAATAAAAAATGACAAAAGCCAATAAGCATCCAGGAATAAATAATAAGCAAAAATGAACAACTAAATAAGCAGAAACTGGCTTATAAAACTTAGTAGTGCTAACTTTCAAGTTAGAACGACTAGTTTTAGAAAAAGGGGAATACGCAAAAAAACAATCAACAATAAGCAATGAGGGGAACTCAATTACACTAATTTAGCACAAAGAAACAAAATGGAACAATAAATAGAAGCAGATAAGCACAATTAAGCAAATGGGCTTATGACTTAATCCTGCCAAACAAACAGTCCATTTGGACTGTTTGCTGCTTAAAAATAAGCTAACTTGAGGGGGTCCTAAGGCTAAAGGTTAGAGGAATTTAAAGAAGAGCTTATTGGCTTTCTAGAAAAGCCAATAACTTAACTTGGTTATAGCAAATAAGCCAAGAAATCACAGCTCAAAATTACCCTTTTGCACCAGGGGACTATAAGCAGTTTCAAAAGATGCAAAAACCAGGCTTGAGAATCAGCTAGGAAACAAGCTCAATTCCAAAAATAAGTTTTAAACAGATTGAGACAATCTTGAGGAGAGCTTATGCTCAAAGTTTCACAAACCATGAAACATGTTTACCATCTGATAACTGGGTTTGAAAGAGGAGGATTTTAACACATGGTGAAAAACTTGACAGATTTCAAAAGCATTGCATGTGAACTTGAATTTTTACACTAATGCTTTTGTACATTCAAACTAACATCAAAAGTGAGTGCTAAAAAGACAGCCAAAACACTTAACCTTCCTTGCACAAATTAAACTAATGAATACTCCTAAAATCCACAAATTTAAGCCTATAGCACAAGATAAATTAAAACTGACTTCTAAGTCCTAACAACTACTTAAAACAGCTTAGTACCGTTAAAATTAACTAGTCAAAAATGGCAAGAGGAACCCAACCCATTACACTAACCAAACTGACCCATTTTGGGCTTGACCCCAAACACCCCTTAATGAAACTTAAAAGCATTTTTAAACTATAAAAATATGAATTAGACTAGGATTTGTTAAAACAGATTTAGACTTAAGTATTTTAAGGATAATTAAACATAACTAAGGACAATTAAAGGCTTATTAATAAGCTTAATTCAAAAGTTATTATAACTAGATATAAAGACAGTTTATAAGAAAATGCAATTTTAAGCTAACAACCTAATACCTTAGGCCATAATAGAACTAACTAAGCATATTTAAGCAGATAATAAGCACAGGAATAAGCAATAAGCTATGCTACAGTACATAGAGCTTAAAGTGAATAGAAAAGGTAACCTTGGCCCTTTGTTATTATAGAAGTTTTCAAGAGCTTATAAGTTTCCTTAGCAGCTTATTTCACCCATAAGCCCATCCATTTCAACCTTATAATCCAAAAAGCTCAATAAGAATTCGTGTGAACAATAGCTCAGTAACAATGATCTTAACACAGGAATTTTTGATAAACTTGAAATTTAATTAAACTTTAAATATCTTACAACTGAATTCAAGAGTTTTAACAATAACAAAAGGATTTGAGCTTTAGGAATGCATAAAAGAAAATTCTTAAAAATTACATTAAAAAAAATTACACTACTCCTCTATATTTTTCACTTCTGTCTTCTTGTCTCTTTTATAGGCTGTTGAGGTTCTTTGTTGTGTGTTTGTTGGGTTAATCTTGTGAGAGGAAAACCAAACTCATCCTAGCCCTCTATTCTTCTTTGCGCCCAAAACAATGATCTTACCCTTGAATCTTTTTGTGTTATTTTTCAATGAGATATTGCCAAAAGTGGCAAATAAGGGGTTTAGTGGAGTTTAGAGTAAAGAGAGGGTTTTATCCTTGGTGTTTTTCGGTGTTTGCAGGAATAAATGGGGAAGATGAACATTGATTGTGTTCCTAGGTTTATTTTGGGCGGGAATTGGTGTAATACAACAACTCTGTTTCTTTTGGTAACAAGGGTTGGTATGGTGATGTTGCAAAAAGGCCCCTAATCTTATGTACGTTTATTACAAACGTAGTCCTTGTGGTGACAGAAAGTTATGGGTTTTGCCAAGTTAAGTCCCTGAGAGCTATAATGGTTATTACTTGCACAGTCCTTGAGGTGAAATGAAAAGTTTAGTGATTTGGCAGAAACAGTCCCTCAACCATATAAGTAGGAATATTCAAAATAAGTCCTTGTGGTGTATAAATTTTAGGGAATTGGAAGATTTGGCCCCTAAAGTTATAAATACCACTTTTGTCTTCAAGTCTTTGATATCCAACTTTAAGGACTTGGCAAATTCAGTCCCTAAAGTTGTATTTTGGCTTTGGCTTAGACTTTACTTTTGGACTTTGACTTTGTTTGGGGTTGACTTGGTCTAATTACTTTTGGATGATGCTTCACTTCATGCCCTTTTATTTTCGTGCATCGGTTTTGGGGTCGTGGTTTGGCTTTTGTTTTCCCGTCCTTTTCTTGAATATCCGATACTGTCTACATCACAAAACAAAAACAAGCATAATTTAAGGCAAATTCTGTGCGTTTTGTTCGTTTAGGGTCGTTTTAATTAGTATAAAATATGTGTAATTAAGCACATATTAAATCCCCTATACTAAGATATTGCCGTGTCCTCACGCAATGTTATGAAGTAAACACTTAAGAAAACCAAGAATCTCAATCCCCCTCGACTAATAACCTCGAAAAGTAGCTAAGTGTTCGTCAAGGGGAACTAAAGAATCAATAGCTTCGACAAGTCCCGTTTTCACCATTATTATATTTACACTAACTGTCCCTAATATTTTTGTATTTTTTCCTTTTTCTTTATGAACTAACATGTTTGACTTCCTTTATTTTATCAACACTGGGATCATAGAATGAGAAGCGCCCATAGAATAATCTATAGATGTCCTTACGGATAAATTCATCGTCCCCAATTTTTCACTATCCCCCAAGCTAAGCGTAAAAACGAAATCACCGTTAAGTACAAGTAAAGATGCTAACACTACTTTATACTATGACTTTCAACTTATCCGCACCCAACCATTATTCAATTAGTGTAATGTCTAATTTAAGTTAACTTAAAATCGACAATTTCAAGAAAGTAGTAATAATTTTACGTGCATAATGATAGTTCTGAAGAAAATCTATTGGAAAAATACTAGATCACCCACTAACCAGCCAAAGTTCTCGATAGATCCCATCCAAGTTCGACTTAGGTTATCAGGTTGAGACCCCACAGGAGAATGTTTGCAATGTAATAGCGGGATACTCTAGATAACCCTTTTAGTCGAATATCTTAGATTTAGCCGGCTAAAATAAAACAATACTACTCAAAGCACAATGACGCAAACATCAAAAATTTTAAATAATCTCATTGGTGCGATTAAATCCAGAAATAATCAACCAACGGAACACCAACAACTTTGACGTCTTAAAGCAAGTTATTCTTAGTTTAAAATTATACTTAGAGTTTAAAAAAGAAATCTTAACCATTAAATTTTCCTTATTAGTTTATTTATTGCTAAATCATAATATATTAACCGTCATCAATTTACATACACAACATCGGTCACGCCCTCCACAAGATTTAGTACCTTAGTCCTGACGACGGCTTTTTTATTTTGATAACACTATATTGAAAGCACTTTGGCCATATTATTACGTCACTATGGGCTTGTTTAGAAGACTGAAACATCGGTTTGTGAGCCGGCAAGATGCAGTAAACCTTTATCAGCCCACAGTTGATACTTTTCATCATTTATTTTTTTATTTTTTCATTTTTTTTTCTCTCAATTTTTTTATTTTGCAACATATTTTCCGTAATAGAGAAAATTTCGTTTTAGAAACTCAAGTATAAAGTTCTTGAACCAAGCTGAAATTGTTCGTTTTTCGAAAGAGCTTCTCTTTTTAGAGAAAACTCTGTTTAAAGTTAAAGCAAAATTAAGCACGTTTATTAGTCAGGTTAAGAGCTTCTGGGAGAAAAAGCGACAAGTTACACTTATAAGCTTTTAAGATTTCCAAATAATCCTTGTTTAGCATCATACTTGTAAATAACACTATCATTTTACCGTTATTCGCAAATTTAAAATCCCTAGTAAAAGGATACGCGAATGCTTAGCCTAATAAACTTTCGTTTATTAAATGGTTAAGGGACAAAGCTAGGGCTCAACACGCTCGATCGAGTCAAAATTTATTCTCATTCTACCCATCAGGAAAGTTAAAACTGTGACAAAACACTTATTTTATTTTTGAAAATTTTTAAATTTTTTTCATTTTTTGGTATTTTTGCAAAAATTTTGGTGGTAAAAAAGGGATTACGTGACAACCGGCTGTAGGCAACAATCAAATCGAAGATTCCCCCCATACTAGAACTAAACATCGTCCTCGATGTTTTAAAGGGGTACCTACGTAAATCTAAGGCCGTTTGTTAAGTGTGCCAAAAGATAAAACGTTAGTCGATTAGATTAGGATATCGGATTCCCAAAATGAAGCTGAATATGTGAAGCTCGAGTGATCGGAGGACAAAACTGCAAGCACGAGAGTCATCACAATCCGGGCAATCCTGGACAAAAAACCACAAAACATACAAACACGAATAATGAAAGAGGCGAGCCTCATCACAACACAAAACACTTATTAGCATAAAGAAAGAAAATAACCAGGATAACATGGTTGCCACCTGCCACGAAGGCGCCTGTTTTTGTTAACCGAGTCACAAGCACGACTCGCCCTCGAATTCATTGGTCCATGGGGAATCAAGTGGAGATAAAATCTCCAACGGAGCTTTTCATTCAAGTCAAGTGTGTTTGGATAAACATTGAATTTAATGAAGTTCCCACTCCGATGAGATACATCCAACATAAAAAGAATGATAAATTGAGATGCCTGGATCAAAATGGTATGCTACATTTCCGGTGGAGAGAAGATAAGAGAGGGACCAAAACGATAAGAAAATAAAGAAAAGAAAGATCCATACAACAGTATGAAGAGAGAAGATTGGTCATACCTCTAATGGTACATTCACATTAGTCCTTAGAGAACATTCTCACGAATCCCCGGGGTTAACAGAAGCCAAATCCCCGATCGGTGTTAATTTAAATTTTAAACATTCAAGATTCGATAAGAGACATGATTGGTGTGAGCGAGATTTCATCGTGAACCACATCATGATAAAAGGTCACTCCTATCGGCAGTTTGAAACTGATCCTTCGAAGAATCAAAGATAAATGAGGCATAATCGAGAAAATCAACATGAGTAGTGTTACTTTGCACTACTCTTCTCTTTAAAATATCGTTATCACAAAGAAAGCTTTAATAATCCGGAAAAAGTAAATCAGAACGAGTAGTGTGGACTGCCACTACTAATCATTTCTAGATTAAAGCGAAAATTTTCAGATTCGGAATATAATTAACAAAGGTGTTAGTCGCCCTCCAAGAAAAGATTTTTTTTTAGAAAAATGTGAGGTAGGACTTGATCAACAATATCGGAAGATGGATGGGATTAATCTCCATAATGCATCGATCATAGCAATAAGAAGATTGACGATTCAACATATATTTCAACGAAGGTATCGTCATTTGATGTTTTAAAGAATATCATCATCAATCCTTCAACTTCCTCCGGGTCAACAAACTCCACCACCTCCTAAGCAGACGATCCCAACATCGGGAGGATGAATGCAATCGACATCATCGATATCCTCACATAGGAGAAATCGATTTCAATATAGCTCTAAGAATATACATCGTTGGAATTGCCACAATCCAAAATGCAAACTTCAAAAGCTTCAAAGAGGTTATGATTGTTATAAAGAGGGCACCATCACACATTTTGTCGGGAATACCCGTCGGACTCACTTGGGATTTTGGGAACAAAGGTCCTCAACAACTAGACTTTATTACTCATCCTATCCGTTTGCTTGTAAATAGTGTCAAATAGATCTGCACCGACCCCAATACTTCGAGAGTTATCGGGTTCCCACCTATTGGTAAAAAACGGTTGTGATTGCAATGGTATCGTCTTCGTCATCTTCATAGCAGAATGGGATATCTTCCAAAATCGAATCTTTAACTCTATGCTCTTTCTTCCGTAATTCGCTTTTATCTCTTCCTCTTTGCATAATTTGGCCAACTCATATCAATATGGATGTCATTTGTTCCATAAGCTTATTTCAAGAATTGAGAAGGTCATTTTGATTATTGAATGATTGGATTATTGACGGAATATAGTTGCGGTGGTTGCATTGGTCAAACCAAAAGATTAAGAATCATCATAGCAATGATTTTGCTCATGATAATAGTCTTCATTCATCGGTTGACACTGAAAAGTCTCATGAGGTCCCCCGCAATTTTCACAACAAAGTCCTTGTTGTTGAGAACTTGGTAACGTTTGTAGGAACTCATCATAGTCTTGCGGTGTACAATAGTGACCTAACGAGCAAACGTTCCCCACCCGCAAAACACACCAATAAAGGTTTCAAAGTGTGTGGGGTGGTTGGAAAATTTTTAAAGAAACGTTAGAATGAATAACGGAGTTGAAAAAATTGTTTGTAGTTCTATTTCCAATCGTAAATACAAACAACTCCATTGTAAATTCAATACAACCACATTGTTGGCATTACCAAAAAGAATTTGTTGTGCAAACATTGTCAAGTTCTTTAGGGGCTCACAAATGGATTTGATGTGGCATGGTTCCGGATTAGTGATAATCTGGCACTTTTCGGAGGACAATTATAACCGTTAATAGCACCTATCCCACAAGCCTTACAAGATGCAACGTCGACAAAATATTCCATCAAACGAATCACCGCACTCTTGACAACAATTGTCCGATTTGTGGAGGACTTGGTGAGGAAATTTTCACACGGGTCCTGATAGCGCTAACGATGGCCCTTGATGGAGCAGTATCAACGTTGGTATTATCATCGGATGATCTCTGAGGTAATCTTGAAGTGGCTAGGAAAATTCATTTTTCAACACAATAATTAAACAAATCTTCCTTAAATTCTTTCAAAAGAGCACATCCTTGACAATATGGACCATAAACCGGTTTTCACACCTGCACGCAACTCGAGTAGAAGTTTCACGAATGAACCATGTCCCCTCCCCCTACGACGCCCTCTTAAACCAGACAATAGCCGAAGTGGTACAAAGTCTCCACAAAACTACGAGCAAATCTATTACTAATCGTTTTAAAGGGCATTTTAATAACGATAGTCGAATGACGTCAAAAGAATTAAACATAAAGAGGGATAAAAGAAAAGAAGTTTAAACATACGAAGAAAAAGAAGATTATTTTGGTTTTTCAAATTTTTTAAACAACATATTTTACAAATGGACAAAACGAGATAAGACAACTTAAACCTGATAATCAACAAGCTTCAAGTTAGCTCTTTGAAAGAAAAACTCACAAATGAGCGGAGGAGAAGGATAGCGCGAAGCTTATTCACCTTATCGGGACCGTAGTTGCGTTGGAACACAACCCTCCTATGAGCCCTCTTATATTTTGTTTAACTTTCAAAAGGTGAGCCGTACCTCGCAAGTGCACAAAAGGCAAGTTTTGAATCTTTGGTTAGAGAATTTATAGATGATAATAATTTAGTGAAAGTATTGATATACATAGGATGAATTTTTATTTCTCAGGATTTAGAAAAAGTTTTATATTTTTTTGGTTTTTTTCTTTTTTATAATAAAATATACTAAAAAAGAAATGAAAAATATTTGCATTTATTATAAAAATAGAGAGAGATATTCCACAAATCAAACAACAATATGTCATACAAACGATAAATCGTTCACAGCCTCCCCGGCAGTCAGGCGCCAAAAATTGATATCGTTCAAATATAAAAAAATAATATATGGCAAATCCTAACCAATTCCTTTGACCAAGGCAAGAAGTCAAAATGCACAAAACAAAAATATATATGTAATGTAAGTTTGATTTCCCCGTTCTTATGATCCCCCAACCGAGGTGTCAATTGAAAATTCGAATGACGAATTGATAATCGAACGTTTGAATTGCAAAGAGATATATGTTATTTTTAATTAACTACAATAAAAAATGCAAAAACGATTAAAGAAAACTTAAAAAACGAAGCTAGACCGAATTAAAAACTAAAACGTAACGTAACAGTAAAAACGAGAGTGATAAAAAACCTAACATCTCAAATATTAATCCAAATTTTTTGTTTCTTTTAAAGGGGACCTAAGTGATTAAAAACCTGAAGTTTAATAAAAATAACTAAATCAAAATCGGAAGTTATAAAGAATACAAACGCCGAAAACCTCAAATGGGGAACGAATCCCGTACTTTTAAAAAAGTGAAACTTTGCAAAACCGACCCTACGAAGCAAATTTATATTTTTCTTAGAAAATAAACAAATAAAAAGAAAATTTTAAAAAATTGTATTTAATATGTTTTTTGAAATTTATGTTATTTTTTATGATTTTTTTCAGTTTTTAATGAAAATAAATTATAAAAAATACTAAACTATTTTAATAAAATTTGAAAAAAATACAATAAATACTTAAGACTATACTGAATCTATAAAAAATGCTAACTAAAAACCACGGCTTATAAATAAGCCAGGAATAAGCCCAAAAGGGCTGATAAGCACTTGGGCCAAAAGGGCCTTATCTATTTGGATTGACAGATCCATGACAGGTGTAAATCCAAGGTCATTGGTAATTTGTTGTGCAAGTGAGAGTGAGGTCGCAGGTTCGAGTCCTGAACCTTACTCTTTTTATTTTTGCTACAGTAACTTTTTAAAATCTAAATCTTTTTACACACTTTTATTAAGCACATGTGAATGAACATTTTTCATAACTACAACTCTTTACAAAAAAAAGTTTTAAGCTAGGAAAAAAGCTCAACAAAACTGACAAAATGCTTATTGACTAAAGGTATAAAACGGCCCACATTTAAGCAAATGGAAATGAAAGAAAAACAAACACAGGGATAAAGACAAGCCAATAAGCATCCAGGAATAAATAATAAGCAAAAATGAACAACTAAATAAGCAGAAACTGGCTTATAAAACTTAGTAGTGCTAACTTTCAAGTTAGAACTGCTAGTTTTATGTAAAAATGGGGGAATAAGCAAAAAACGATACAACAAAAAGCACATGAGCGGAACCATTACTTACATCACTAATTAAGCACAAAGAAACAAAATAGAACAATAAATACAAGCAGATAAGCATAATTAAGCAAATGAGCTTATGACTTAATCCTGACAAACAAACATTGCTGCTTAAAAATAGGCTAACTTAGGGGACCTAAGGTTTAAAGGTTAAAGGAATTTAAAGAAAGCTTAATTACATTCTAAAAAAGCCAATAACCTTAACGGTTAGCTTCTAAAAAATAAGCGCCAAGAGAATCACAGCATAGAAATTACCCTTTGCACCATGGGACCTATAAGCAGTTTCAAACATGCAAAAAACCAGGCTTGAGAATCCGCTAGGAAACAAGCTCAATATTTCAAAATAAGGTTTTAAAACAGATTGAGACAAAATTGAGGATAGCTCATGCTCAAGTTTCACAAACCATGAAACAAGTTTACCATTTACAACTGGTTATTGTGAAAAAGTAGGATTTTTAAAACAAGGTGAAAAAAACTTGACAGAATTCAAAAGCAAGCATGTGCACTTGAATTTTTTCACTAATGCTTTTGTAGATATCAAACTAACATCAAAAGTGAGTGCTAAAAACACAGCCAAAACACTTAACCTTCCTTGCACAAATTAAACTAATGAATACTCCTAAAATCCACAAATTTAAGCCTATAGCACAAGATAAATTAAAACTGACTTCTAAGTCCTAACAACTACTTAAAACAGCTTAGTACCGTTAAAATTAACTAGTCAAAAATGGCAAGAGGAACCTAACCCATTACACTAACCAAACTGACCCATTTTGGGATTGAACACAAACACCCCTTAATGAAACTTAAAAGCATTTTTAAACTATAAAAATATGAATTAGACTAGGATTTGTTAAAACAGATTTAGACTTAAGTATTTTAAGCATAATTAAACATAACTAAGGACAATTAAAGGCTTATTAATAAGCTTAATTCAAAAGTTATTATAACTAGATATAAAGACAGTTTATAAGAAAATGCAATTTTATAGCTAACATAGCTAAACAACCTAAACACCTTGGCCATAATAGACGACTGACTAGCATATTTAAGCAAGATAATAAGCACAGGCATAAGAAATAAAGCTATGCTATAAGTACATAGCGCGTAAAGAGAAAAGAAAAGGTAACCTTGCCCTTAGCTATTACAGAAGTTTTCACGAGCTATCAGCTCCAACGAGCAGCTACTAAACCCCCCACCCCTCCCCATCCATTTCAACCTCAAATACCAAAAAGTGCTCAAATAAGAATCTCGAGTGAACAATAGCTCAGTAACAATGTATCTTAACACAGGAATTTTGATACACTTGAAATTTAATTAAACATTATAAAATATCAAACAACTTGAATACAAGTATTTAATAAAAACAATACCAAAAAGGAATTAGTCTCAATAGGAATGCATAAACGAAAATTCTAAAAAATTAAACAAATTAAAAAAAATTACACTACTCCTCTAAATTTTCACTACTGTCTTCTTGTCTCTATTATACGGCTGTTGATGTTCTTTGTTGTGTGTTAGTTGGTGGTATATCTTTTTGCTTTTTCAATGGGAGTGCAAAGGAGGCAATAATGGGTACCAACGGAATCCATTATGTAGAACCAGACATACTCTCTCCATAGAGAGCTGAGCTTATGATAATAATCAGACAACTTAGAACCATTTTGACTAATAGTATTAATTTTGTAATGCAGGTTAAAGATAACAGACCCATCAATTTTGTCATAAGTCTCAGCCAACTCATCCTACATGAGTTTGACATTACTAGAAAAAACTTAACCAATAAACAACTCAGTGGAAACACAGTTAAGAATCCAAGTCAGGACTATAGAGTTGCATCTTTCCCATTGTTCAGCTAAAAAAGGTTCAGTTTTAGGATCAGGTTTAACACATTTACCATTTATAAAACAAAGTTTGTTTTTAGAATGAATACAATGTTTTAAAGCAGCTGCCCAAATCCTGTAGTTCTCAGTCCAAGTCAATTTTAACCCAATTAACGGAGTACCATTAGTGTCATTAGAATGTAAATATAAAAGGTCATTAAAATCAATTACATGCTTAGTACTATCAGAGCCACCAGGACTCTCCCCCCAAGTTTTTTACCATCATCAACCATGATGACAAATCAAGAAAATAAACCAAACAAACAGAACAAATAGAATAAGCAAGGGAAAAATAGACAAACAAACAATCAAAAAACACAATTAACACCAACCAATAAACATTTAGCAACTAACAAATCACCAATAGACAACTCCCTCAACTCACAATCCCAATCTCCTTCAGGCAATTTCACACAACTACCTAGGAAATTAAAATGCAAAGAAATGGAGAGAGTGGTGTTACAATGCACGCAATCCAAGCAATAAACCAGATTAGAAGATCTAATCCAACCACGCAGCGAAACAAGAATCAGAGATCCTGGAAACAAGACATGAACAAGATTAAAACAAAAAACATAAACAACTAAACCCTAATCAATCAAATTAGGGATTTCAAGATAAAAATAAATGAAACCAAAAAAAGAAAATAACACCAAAAACCCCTGAATTAGAACTTGATACAAAAAGCCCTAATTAACGAATCAAGAGGAAACCCTAAGGCGAAAACCCTAACATCCCTATTCCTATTCGATCGACTCCCCTACAATTATACTCTTTATCTAATCGGTTTAGGGTTTCGATTGTAGATTGGAGTCCTCTTATCTAGGGTGTTGCTGTGTTTTCGTCTTGTTCTCTTGTCACAAACCTCATCACGAATTTGCTGTTGAACTCTTCCAAGGGTTTCGATCTCTTTGGTAGGGGGTTGTGAAGATCTGTTATCGATCGAACCTTCTATCCTTACATCTCGGTAATTGATTCCTCTTAGGGTTTCGGTCGCTTGTTATTTTTAGGGTTTCGATTGTACTTTTGGTGTGTGCTAGCGGTCTCCTCCTGTTCGTAACTCAAGCCCTAGTTGATTTAGGGCTTCTCGTTTATTGAAGATTAATGTTTTGTCTTCTGGTTTGCTTTGTACATTTGGTTTCTGGATTGAATTGATTAAAGTTGTATGTGTTGGTGATGGAGCGTGGTTTTCTAAGCCAAAAAGGTAGTGGGGGTGGGGAGAGGTGTAAAGGAGAAGAGTCTCAATATGAGTAAGACGAATACTGGTATTGGATTGTCTACGACATCTGATGGTACTCGTAACGAAGTTGGTCCAGTTGGTGATACATCTACTGTTATGGAAGGTGTTGCACAATCTATGATTGACAAGACTGTGGAAAAGGATAAGCTAAGCTCTTTGGAGGATACTACTGTTCTCGGATCTTTTCCACCATTATCTACGCCGGTTACTACTTCGGCTGGTAATGCCCATGGTAAGTCTTCGTATGCTAATATCACTGGTCAACCAAGTGGGAAGAAAGTGAATGTTCGTACTTTGTTTACACCCGGGGGTAATGGGATTGATGTGGTTGTTCCGATGGACTCTATTCGTGCTATAAGTGAACGATTTGCTAATACAGCTTATGGTTTTTTCTTGGGGAAGAAGGTGGCATACCCTGTTGTTGCTAACTATGTTAGAAACACTTGGGGATAAATATGGGCGTATTCGCTCAATGTTTAGCTCGTCTACCGGATTATTCTCCTTTCAATTTAGCTCCATGCACGGATTAGATGCTATGCTTGAGAATGGTCCATGGTTTATCCGGAATAACCCGCTTATTTTGAAGAAATGGCACCCGGATGAGAACCTATTAAAGGAAGATGTTACTGTTCCAGTTTGGGTTAAACTCCATGGTGTACCTGTTACGGCCTTCAGCGAGGATGGCTTGAGTGCCATTGCTACTAAACTAGGTACTCCTCTAATGCTTGATTCTTATACATCTTATTTGTGCATGCAATCTTGGGGTAGGTCAAGCTATGCTAGAGTTATGGTTGAGCTTCGAGCCGATGTGGAGTTGAAAGATAACATTGTCGTGGCTATGCCTAAAATTACTAGGGAGGACCATTATACATGTAATGTACGTGTTGAGTGTGAGTGGAAACCCTCTAGATGTTCGTCTTGTAAGGTTTTTGTACATATTCATGAGGAATGTACGAAGAATACATGTGTTGGTGAGAAGAAGACAATAAAGAAGCCTAGTCAAACTTCTCGAGATGTTCCGGTTGGTCCAAAAATAAGTTTTAAACCTCAAAAAGAATATCGACCTGTTACCAAAAAACCTAATGCTAGTTCTAGTGTTAATAAGAAGAATGGTGTGGTACCTACTTTTGAGGTTCGTAATTCAAATCCATTTGATGTTCTTAATTCGATCGATAATGATGGGGAGTTTGGTACGAATAGGGGGACTACTAATTTGGTAAATAATGAGGCTACTTTAAGTAGATCCTCTTTTATGAATATCGATAATGATGGGGAGTTTGCTAGTAATACTCCTATTGGTGAGAAAATCGATAAAATAGAACGACAAATTGGTGAAGGTAAACTTAGGCTGTTGGATAATGACGGGAACCCGCTAGTTCCTACGGGTATTGTGGAGAGTGATAGTGAAGTGGAAGTGGTATTTGATGATACTGCTAACCTAAGATTTCAACGAGTGATAAAGATGGAAGTGATAAAGGTTATGGTACTAATAGCTTGTTAGAACAATGAAGGGATTCTTATCTGGATAATGATGATTATGACCCGTATGATGACGATATGTACGAGAATCATGATTTGTTCGAGCAGCTGCAGTCTATTTGTGATGATCTTGATATCACGGTCCGTGGCAGGAAGAAGAAATAGATTTTTTAATGTTTGTTGAGTCAATTGTAATCCTACGGAGTAGTTGTGCTTGTTATGTTCGCTTTTTGCCTATGTAACGGGCTGAGATGTGGGACCCACTCACATCCTTTGTACTAAATCGCTTTTTTGAAGTAATACATTTACTAGAGAAACCCTTTACCAAAAAAAATGATAAATGTGTTAGTTATTACCATATAAATAAGATAGAATCTGATACTAAAGTTGTTGAAGGTTTAATGAAGCTTGTTTTAAAAAATATGAAAGATAAAAGAT
>BQNB010108939.1:0-22856 GCA_026074375.1 Tanacetum coccineum | reverse complement strand
ATCGACTAGCTAAACTAACCCGACCCGACTATAAATGATAAATGTAATTCCGGATTAGTCACCATATTTTAGGGCTAACAGTAAGAGAAGACGACATGACGCTGGCGCTTCTGGTTCATCACAACCATAAGCTCCTTAGTCATCAGCATGGAAGAAGTCTGACACTCAAGATGCTCTTTCAGGCTCCTCCAAGCAACAATCCGGTCCTCATGCTGAGCAACCAGTCGAAGACATACCAATACAAGATTCCGGCAACATATCTGATTTAGAGGACACTGACTCCGCCCATCTTCCAAAGACTAAGCAGAGGCCAGAATGGTTGAAGCCTATGCCAGATGATGAAAGACCAGCCACTCCAGAACTTGCCTGGGTCATTCCTACATCCCACATTCCTAATGCTGTGAACAACTGGGCCAATGCTTTAGCTACCACGTATCAAGCTTCGGCAGAGAACTCTTTACTTGCAAAGACTGGGAATATGCGGACGTTTATGAACTGGTATTGCCAAAATATGGGAAAGACCGAGCTTACTCAAGAAGATTTGTAAGGTCAAGCTTATGAAGTCATTAAACCTTTTTACTCGGGCGTCGTTCATCTTCAGTTTTAGATGGAAGAGTGTCACAAGATGCTTACAGATCAGATTGACTAGGCTAATCCAGAAGGTGATCAAGTCAGGATTGATATTCGCAAACCTCTACCTCTCAGTGGTCCACCAGGTCATGTCACTATTCAAACCCAATTCTTTTTCAATAAAGACTTGGATTATTTGCGTTATGGCAGTAAGGGAAGCGGACAAGCTTTGTCAATTTCCAAGTTGAAGGTTGCTCGTTATCATTACTTTAGACTTGAACTACTCGTACCTGAGCATATGTGGATCGATGACGTCTGCACCTCTGACATAAGTGCCTCTTATGGTATCTCTCATTGGTGGTTTAATCGTCAGAAATTCTTCATTGATCGACACATAGCTGAATCAAGCCGCAGGTAGTCAGAACTTACATGCGTATACTCAGTGTTGTTAGAATAAAAGCCTACTCTCGCTACGGGTACGACTACCTGAAAGAGATCACACTGCAGAGCTGATCATCAAAAATACACGATTGCCGAAAAGGACTTCAAAAACTTGTATCCCAGTGACTTTGAAGACCTGAATCTGCTGCTTCTTCAAGGTCATCTAAATCATCTTCCTGGTTCAGACATACGTATGATTTCTACTGCTGTTAAACTGTGGACACAAAACTTAGTGATTCGACAGCGGGTTAAAGACTTCCAACTCGGCATTAAAAGCTACCAGAAACAGCTGAATCTTACTAAACCTGGATGGGATGCAACAGGCTTCGAGTTCAAGCATGATTATACAATCATTGATTCGCCTAGTGCAGTTGTGTTCCCTGTCAGTAACAATGAACGGAAGATCATGCGGTTTAATGAGATTTACATGTTCAGTGATGGTGCGCTAACAAATATTATGGAAGCACTGGATTACAGAGTTAAGGAGTACAAGGGTAATCGGCTCAATACGGGTATAAACACGCAATTTTGGACTGATAAGGATGTGGAAAGGAGCAAGGAATTCTTACATGCCATTGAACGGAGACTCAAGACCAGAAGGATCTTCCGAAATTTGGAATGATTTGTTGGTGGACGGGTTCGCGAACAGACTTCTTCAGAGAACGGAATGATCTCTTCATTCCATTTATAAGGTCAATATCATTTGTATATATATATATTGTGTCTTATACATTATGAAGTAGTGGTATACTTAGTGTTATGTGTCAGTGTATGAATTTTTTATGCATTTTTCATTAAATTCAAAATATTTCAAACCTATCATACCAGACATTAACAGAATCCCTCATAGATTCAGGGGGAGCATTAATATGTTCCCATTCGGCTTGTGATTAATTAGCACATTTTTCTCCCAGTTTTTCCAACATATTCGAATCCATTGGTATCCAAAATATCAAAGGATTTGACATTTTTGATAAGGGGAGAAAATGTGATTTAAATATGAAAACTGATAAAAAATGTAATTTTGTGGACTTATGTGTATACTCCTCCCTCCTTGTGCTGAACAGTTTCGCTTAATTGATGCACATGTTGAGGGGGAGCATTTCTGAAAATTCAAAAATCAATCGAGGTACTAAAAGCTTTGATATTTATATCACAAGTACCTGATTGAGTTTTTCAAGTTGGTTTTATGGCAAGGTGAACTGTATCAAAAAGACCGACCATGTATTTAATTTTATCGAAGTTATAAGGTTGGTAAGGTTAGGTATTAGTTCCCATGATCCAGCCAGAACCGGAGGGGTCTACCCAGGGACAATCCACTAATTAGTGTAGAAGTCCTTAGGTATGACGTAAAAAAGGAGTAAATGTGAGAATAAGGGAATAGTGCCGACTGAGATGGAGCTAGAACTGGAACAAACCCAACAAGGTTCTAGTCATGAAGTCTCAGTAAGCACTGAAGGGTTTGAAGAATGAAAAAGAAATGTAAGGATAAAGGGTGTAAAGAAACAAGCCCTCTATACACTTAGGCAAAAACCGGGTCAATACATCTGCTGTCAGAATCACAATGATGATTGCTGACATTGAAGACTGACATCATGGACCCAGTGATGCAATGCACATCCCTCCCTAGCCACTCAGAATCTCTTAAAAGATTTTTGTTTCATTTCTCACGGAGACTAAACACGTTATCTATTAACTTTCTCACTCCGAGTTAGTCGATATTGAAAAGGTGGCAGTCCGCTCTAGCCTCCGATAACTAAAACCAAAACACACAATTGAGTCTAGAGCCAAGAGATCATCAATCAATCTTATTAGGATACTATTCCATATTACTTGTTCCTCACACAATGTGAAAACAAGGGTTATCATAAGAGTCCTACGCATTATCCTTGTGGTTTTGCCAGAACATCTAAGTGACACTTATGTGTTCACAATGAAGATGGAAATCCTGCTTGAGCCAACATCAAACAAGCTCATGGTAGGTGACTTGTGAGATCCTTAATGGGTCAAACTTGTGACACTGGATATCGAATCGGTCCAGATTATGAATTGGCGATTGATGAATTTTGATAAATGCTTAACACTCTCGATGTGTCACAAAAACACTTTCTCAAGTGACACGTCGATTGATTTTCAAATCATTTTTCCTCTTCAATCGGTAAGATAATAAGTAACTAACCGATTTACTCTTATCGTGTTGTCTGCTTTAAGACGTTCCGATTAAGAGAACATGCAAATTAGGTGATTCTGATGTTCATACATTGGAAGATCCGACACTTATACTAGAAATCCTGTCAAAGAGATTCTTCTTAAGATTGAATCTACCTGATCACAAGTCGGTCCTCACAGGATCTGGAGGTTAATCCAACCAAACTCGGGCGAATGACAAAGCCATATTCGTCCACAAGCTTTATTGCTAACTGTTTTATTACAGGTCCAAGTAAAGATGGAGATGGAGATACCTCGTTCCAGTGGAGTCTATTTCATAACCGCATGCTCATACTCAACCGATACATCAATGACCTCATGAAAGCTCAAGTATATGTTTCAAAGCTTTCGCAACTCTGGTATCAAAGTCCTCTCAAAGTGATTAAGTATTAAAGTTAAAAGAACATCAAGAACGACGAATAATCAAGCTTTTACCATCAAGAAAGGTATGAGCATGCCGGTCCAGTTGTCACAAGCACAAGACGACGAAGGACCACAAGTTGATGATTAGAGATTAGATTTGGCTGATGATCTTAAAGAAGCTCAAGATCACATATCACATTCAATCACAAGCCACATGATAAAAATCACTACCTCAAAGTACAAGATATTACGTGAAGAATCAAAGACTACGAGCTGAACACAAGATCAATCAAAAGATTGCTGAGCTTAAGTTTGTATTTTCTAGGGTGACCTCCCTTAGGGGGAGATTGTTAGATATTAGAAAAAGACTCGGTCACCCCATGTAATGTATCATTTATCTTAGCTCGTGGTTTAACATTTAATATGTAATGTTCGGTAATGGTCCGGGCTATAAAGCCCAACGTGTAAGCCCATACCATAGCCTAAGGGCTGATTTTGTAAGCTACTATATAAGCCTCTTCCATGCCTTGGAAGAGGTGGTTAGTCATTTCATTTACATGTTACACTTTCTCTCTCTAGAAAGCTTTCTCTCCACTTCTCTCTCTAGATATCTAATCCATCTATCTTCCATTGGTAATATTTGCCAATATCCTATAAGGACAGTATGATGGTTTTTGTCTTATTGTGCAAGTGTTTGTCAATTGTGCAACGGTTTTGTTCTTTAGTGATAGAGGTTTGATTTTAGTGACAACGTTTTATTGGGATAGACAACAGATTATAGGTTTTTAAAGATTTATACTTTTTGTAGCGATTAGGAACAAACCTCTGGCAGGTTGATTTTTAGGCCTCGTTTGGTATTTTTCTTCACAGCGGTTTATCATTTTTATTAATCATAATGGTTTTGCTGTTAGCGGTTTACAAGTTTTTAAAGATCTATACTTTTTACAAGCAAGGTTAGGAAACAAAACTAAAGCGTTTGGTTTCTGGCATAGCGGTTTTTGGTGTAATTTTTCACCCAGCTGGTTTTACATACGATTAATTTAATTAACAACGTTACCCATATGGTTTGTAAGGTTTATGAAGATTTATTCCTTGAGCGAGTTTACAAACAAAACTCTGGGCGGTTTGTATGGGCAAGCGGTTTGGTAACTTGACATCGGTTGCTAATGTTGACAGTAGTTTAGTAACTAAGTCAGTCGGTTTAGTAAAACAGACGGAGGGGTTGGGGGTACATTTCAGTGGTTGACCTACATTTTGGCACACTTGGAATTTTTCAACCTTTGGACTTAACAAAACTAAAACAACAAAACACTCAATTAACCTTCACCACTTTTAACATACACTCACTAATCATTGAACGATCAACTCATATCATTTCACAATCAATTATGATGGCTAGTCTTTTTGAAGATATCATTGGTGTCAGATCCGATACCCGCCCACCAATGCTTGATAGGTCTGATTTTGAGTCTTGGCAACAACGTATTCGCTTGTATTGTAAGGGAAAAGAAAATAGGTAGAACATACTTCAGTCGATTGATGAAGGTCCGTTTAAGATGGGAAAGTTCAGAGAGACACTCGCTGACGGTGCTCAAGGTCCAGAACGGGATAAAGTCTTTAAAGACCTTACACCAGAAGAAAAGGATAGGTATAAAGCTGACATTCGTGCAACGAATATCCTACTTCAAGGTTTACCAAAATACATCTACACACTCATCAATCATTACACTAAAGCCAAATACATTTGGGATAATGTGAAGATGCTCCTAGAAGGTTCTGAGTTAACAAAAGATGAACGTGAATCACAATTATATGATGACTTTGAACACTTCCTTCAAAACAAAGAAGAAACTATTCATGAATACTATGTCAGGTTTACAAAGCTCATTAACAACATGAGATTCATTAAGATGACTATGCCTAAAATGCAGCTTAACTCAAAGTTTGTGAACAACATGTCGCTTGAATAGGGTAGATTCGTGACTATAGTAAAACTAAACAGATGATTGAAAGCATCTAACTATGATCAGTTTTATGCTTACTTGAAGAAACACAAGGCACATGCTAATAAGAACAAGATAATGTTGGAAAGATACACTCAGCATGCTATTGATCCTCTTGCATTTGTGTCCAATGTTTCACCTCAGCAGTACCCTATACAATCATCAGCTATTCCACAATCTGGATATGTCCCACCAGTTACCTATCAACCACAATTTGCTGATAACACACAACTTGATTCAAGACTTACCCCAACTGATGACTTGATTGAAAACATAACTAAAACAGTTTCCCTACTCGCCTAATCCTACAAAAAACATATTCCTCAAACTAACAATCAACTCAGAACTTCATCTAACACATGAAACCAAGCCACAGTTCAAAACAGCAAGGTTGTTGTTCAGAATGTTTGGGGTAGACAGAACAGAGTTCAAGGGAACAATGCAAGGGGAGCAGTTGCAGCTGGAAATGAGGGAGTTCAGAACAGAGTTGGCAATGCAAATCCTGTTCAAGCAAAGCCAATTAAGTGTTATAACTGCAATGGAATAGGGAATATAGCAAGACAATGCACTCACTCAAAGCGACCACATAATTCAGACTACTTTAAGGACAAGCAACTGATGCAAGCTCAGGAGAATAGAGTGGTTTTGGATGAAGAGCAGTTGTTGTTTATTGCAGGTGGACAAGATCACACTTTTAATGATGATGTGGATGAGCCATCGGTACAAGATTTGGCACTCAATGTGGACAAGGTCTTTCAAGCTGATCAATGTGATGCTTCTGACTCTGATGTTGAATATATGAGTGATAGTAACATTATTCCGTATGAACAATATGTGAAGAACAACGCAGAGCAAGTTGTACAAAGTAATGTATCTTCTGTGCCAAATGATGCATTAATGATGATAATCAATGATATGCAGGAACAGGCTGCCCAATGTATTTCTGCTAATGAGCATAACAAAGTAGTTAATGAATCATTAACTGCTGAACTTGCGAGATATAAGGAACAAGTTGAGATTTATGAAAAAGAGCAAGGTTTAAATTAACTAAAAGAGAACAAAAGATTGATGAACAATTGAGAATAATTATCACCGACTGTAACATTCAGGAAGAATCTTTGAAAAAGGAAATTCATTCTACCATTGACCATAAAAAGTTAATGAAAGAAGAAGTAGCAACTTTGAAAAAGCATGTACACAAGTATAAATTGATAAAAATAAACAAGCAATCAACAATAAATTAAGCATTCGAGATAAACAAACCAAACATTCAAATCTTCATAACAATGGCTAATACCCAATGGTATTAGCCCTCAAAAGTCATAATTAATACAAAAGTAATAATCCAACCAAGGTAAACTAACCGAGTTAAACGAATGATACCAAAAATCGAACGATTACTAGAGTATAGGAGATTACAAAGTGTTTCCTATGGAATTGATAGCTTTGCTTGACCTCTTCTACTCTTCTTGTCTTCTAAAAATCAACTTTTGTGGTTAAGGTATCAGAAATATGATCCAGAAGAATCTGCAGAGTATATGCAAAATCCATACCTTCCATTACTATACAAACTAAGATTGAACATATAATTTCACGAGTACCTCAAACCAAATGTTATATAAATACAAAATTCAATTTAAAAACTCGTACTTCCTTTTCGCTTGCGCTTCTTCTATGCTCATCAACACTTTCATCAGCCTTCTTAATTTCTTCAAATGGGTGTAAATGCATCTGAAAAAATGCAGATAATAATGTACCTACTAAGATTAGTCATCATCTTATTTCATAATTATGACAAGCTAAACAAATGATTCAATCTATCAAGCAATAACAATGACAACAAACCAACAATGTAAAGCAACTAATTCGATATAAGCATCACAAAAGGGTTTGACTTGTCAACACCAATGGAGAAGACTGTGGAGATAAACAAGGGGTTGGCAATCGTTTGCAAAGGTCGAAAGTCCCATTTAAGAGATCGCATCGCCACATCTCACTCTTGTTCTTGGTTTGATCATAAGATTACATGTTTCTACAAAACCCTCAAAGCCACAAGTCATAAGCTCAAACATTGACATGATAGACCACTTTAAAAAGCGTCCCCACTGCATGCAATCTTCAACAAAAGCTTGTATGATTGTGTACTTGGATACTTGTAGTATAAACATAAACAATATCGAATAGGGGTGACGTAAACTTGTAATGTCATAAATCACATACCTATAGATTACGGAACTGAAAAAGAAAACACATCGAGAGCTTGTGAAATATGTCATAATTTAGGACTCATTTAAGATTCATATACACCTCGACCTATTCCATAATGAACCTACAAAAGTTAAATATAAACAAAAACAAATTTCTAAAAAAAAATTAGTGGTCCTTAAAAAATTAGATCACATTCATGTGATCGAGATGTTTGACTTGTATGATGGGATGCTTTGCAGGGGATGCAAGGCAAACACCATAACTCAAAACATTCTGCTTAATGGTCTTGTGAAGTCAAATAGTTTAAAAAGGCAACGGATTTGTATTATGATCTTATAAGTGGTGTTTTTGCTCCAACACCATGCACATGTGGACCTCTAATAGATGGTCTTTTAAAGAATGGACAATTAGATGAAGCTAAGGGTTTTTTAATAAAATGGTTGAGTATGGTTGCAAGCCAAACTATGCCATTTATAACATCCTAGTGAACGGGTATGGAAAAACCAGTGATGTTGAAACCGCTTGTGAGTTATTCAATAGAATGGTGAAAGAAGGAATTAGACCGGATTTGAAATCCTACAAGATTCTTGTAGAATGTTTATGTTTAGTAGCGAGAGTGGATGATGCTACGTACTATTTTGATTAAATGAAGGAAACAGGTCTTGATCTTGATGTGATTTCATACAATCTCATGATCAATAGGTTTGGAACCGTGAAGAGAATAGAAGATGCTTTGGAGCGTTTTGATGAGATGCGGAGAGGGATTTCCCTAAATTTGTATACGTATAATGTTTTGATACTTGTAATTATCTCCAAAGAAAAGATAAGGAGTTTTTTGGTACAAATCTTCTCAAAATAATTTCCAAATTTATTTCAAAAGAGAGTTTTTTTAAGCATAACATATTTGTTTTTAATTATCAGTCACAACTTGTGGAGTGATCCACTAGTTGAGGTGTTTGTTTGTGAATTAGCAGACTCGGGTTCGAATCTTGCCATGGGCATAATTTTTAAAAATAATCCGGAATTTCATGTAAAAACAAATTTTACAAAAAAAAGTAATGACATGGCTTTATGGGATGCCATGTGGAATTATGATGGGTCGTGCCTCCTCTTATTTATAATATATATATATATATAGGGGGGGACTTTCTTTTCAGAACCATTCTTAGTGCGAGAACTGACAGAACCACCAAAAACATACATGCACGCCTTTTAAAAATAAAAAAACGCATGAAAATCACATAATCGTAAGAATCCACCTATGTTCTTCAGTAAACATCATTAAATCGTTTCTCTCATTCACAAAAACCTTACACATACCGGCCCGCAATAATGTTGTTTGCACACCTTATACAGAACTACATGCACACCTTTAAAGAAAAATTTTGTAATTTCCAATTTTCTTATCAATTCATACGAACCACTATTTTTTTTCAAACATATAATTTTGTAATTTAGAACATATAAGTGCAACAAATACAAAAATATACGGCTAGCAAGCAGATTTTGGTGCCCTTTTTAGTTAAATAAGCTTTCAGCCCTTTTGGGCTTATTTCCAGCTTATTTTGATAAGCTGGTTGTACCATTATAATTTTCCTAGGTTAAGCTCAACTCAAAGCACTTTCTCTGAATTTTTCATATTTTTCCCGTTTAGTTAACTATTTTTAATCAAATTTTCTTTTAAAAACTGTTTTTAATTCATAATAAATAAAATAAAAGTCAAAAAAATATAATTCTTTTTTTCAAAATTTTCTTTTATCATGTAGGACCTAGGAAAAATAAATTTGCATCCGTAGGGTTAATTTTGCAAAAATTTGTTTTTTAAAGAACTGGATTGAATCTCGTTCACGTTTTTCGTGTTTTTAAGCTTAAATCACCTTCGTTTTTGGCCTAGTTTTCTTTGATCCTACTTTTTAATTAAAAGTTAAAAAACTAATTTAGGATTAAATTTTCATGTTTTAGGTTTTTAAGCCGCGTTTTTACATTCCCGTTTTAGGTTTTAACTTAAACTGCTTTCGTTTTAGGTTTTCTTTACTTGTTTTTGCATTTTATTTGTAGAAATAGATAACCAAATCATAATCTTTGATTATTCAAGCATAATTCACAAACCGATTCTCAATTTTTAAATTCACGCCTCGTCGGGAAGAACGACCCGGGTCCGGTTTCGAACTTTGTGGGTAACAAAATAAGAGACAGATACTTCCGGTAATACTATACTACTATTATTGATATTATCCTATTTATTATATATTTATTATATATTTATACGTATTAAAAGGAATCAGTCAGGAGGAAGGGAGCCGGATAAGGAAAATTAAGAAAATTACAAAATACCCAGACATGGAGGTCCCGGAACCTCTGGCCAAGCATGAAATCTCAGAAAATCCTACAAAAAAAAGTCCCCCGAGACCCTCAAATCTATCTCCACAAATCCCTTGTGGATAAGATATGCTCAATTGAACTTCTCAAATCCACCCTTTTTCCGGAGAAGCACCTTCGGTTTTAAACCAGGCAAAAGAGCCAGTCAAAACATCAAGACCCGTCATGACGAAGGAGATTCTTTAGCAACCCAAGTGACACCTCGTAATTTCCCGGCCGTTAAAAATGATAACCATGCTGAAGGCGAGGCCTCGCCACACTATTCTTTCACACTCACGATTAGTAACCGCGTCTTTGACCCTGGGGGGAAAGAAAAAAATTGTTGACTTTTCAAAAGTCAACAATCAACGCTTTAAGGAAGTTGAACCATCCTGACGGCGTCAGGACTTGTACGATAGACCGGGACACCACGATCCGTGATGGTTTACGCACACACACATATTCTAAAAATCCACCTCCTTTCTCACTCGCCCTTATCACCCCAAACACTCATTCTCAGCCATCACCATTAAACTTGGACCTAATTTTTGCAGCACGAAGCACAATTGTCCTCGGTCAGTAAGTGTAGCATTCCTCTCACTCTCGCTTCCATTCATCTCGACTCGATCCCAATTCCATTTTATTACAATTTCACCCAATTAATTCATACCAAGAATTAATTGGTCAAAATGGATGATAATCGGACATAAATCCAAGTAGTTTGTTTAATACAAGGAGTTATCTTATTAAAGTAAACACTATTACAAAAACGACTAGTCTTAGATGTAAAGGCCATGATTTTTCGAATTTATTCCATTGTGGTCTGACCTAGGAGTGTTTTGGAATGGTTTTACGAAAATAGCTTGGTTTTCCCTCGCAAACCATTTTCAAACAGAAAACCGCTCTGACGGCGTCAAGGAAAAACCACGACGCCGTCGTGACCCTCTGATCACACATACCTTACGTATTATCTTAATTTCGTCCATTCTTGTGTTTATGTCATTTTAGATAATAAGCAAAAGACTAAGAAGCACAAGAGGGCAATCCTCTTCATCCCAAGAGGTCTCTATTGAAGAAAAAGTACGAAGGCTTAGGGTATTCGAGAATAGCACACACCAGTTGCGTTATGACACTCTTGCAAGGCGTCCCATTCACCCGGGGGATGTAATTGATTGGGAGTTTTTAGCCAACCAAGGTCTTGCACGTTCCTTCCTTAACTCCATTAACACCGACCTATTCTCGGGTCCTCAATGGATGAATCTCTTTCAAATCAATGAATATGTCTATCGGGAGTTAGTCTGAGAATTCTTCTCTTCATTTGAGTTTGATTCTTCCCCATGTAGGTAAGATCCTCAACATTTGGGTATTACATTTAGATTGGGGGTGAACAAAGGGAAATGTCTCTTCTTGAGTTTGGATGAAGAATTGGTTTGTACACCAAGCAACAGTCAAGGGATAGGGAAACCCTTAGTGGACTAAGTAGGGCAGAAACGGTTAAGGTAAGCCTCATGCTACTAGAATTTTGGCCAACCATTGGGGACGAGAGTTTTAATATAGGGAACACAAAGGTGAAATCCATCATGGACCCAAAAGTCAGGCTAGCCCACCGATGCATAGCAACAACCATATCAGGGAGGAAAGAAAGAACCAATCAAGTCACTGAGATTGACCTCTACTATCTATATTGCATCTAAACCAACGAGGTCGTTTGCAACATCCCCTATTGGCTTGCTAAGTACTTGAAGAGTGTGGGGGACAAGAATTTAATTTGTGGAGGGATGTTTGTTACAAAAATTGCATAGTCGTTTAGAGTGTTAACAGGTGAACTGATGAATGCATTGACTGTCGAACCCCCACCCCATGTATTCAAGAAAAAGTCACTTATCGCAATGGGGGTTATTATGGAGCTACACAATTAGGGATGTTGTTGGCCTGCAACATGGGAGGCCGAGGTCAAGGAGGAAGATGAGGGAGGTGATGGTAGAGACGAGACTGTCAGAGGGTACGTGGGTCATGAAGGGGTTGGAGGCTCCACCGACATATACCACAACATGAGCCAAGGTGATTGGCAAGTTCGCCAAGCGCGTTGGATGGATCAGCAAGATGAGCAGTAGGGAAGGCTCAACATTTGGATGGGGCAGCAATATGAACGATCCTACTGGATGTATGATCACACTGTCTGCCAATTCCAATACTTATCCACCCGTGACAACCTAAACCCCCACCTCCAGATTGATCCATTCCCTGGATATGAAGCCGACTACCCTCCCGTTGGCTATCAAGGATACATGCCTCCAGGCTATGAGTACCGCCCCGACCCCTCTTAAGATGACTCTTAGTGATTGTTCATGTTTACTTCTGGATTCTGTGATATCTTTCTTTGTTAACCAATTATGAATTTGTAATAGTTTAGGATTCAAGTATTTGAATTGTTATTGCTATGTTTGTTGGAACTAATTATCATTTAATATTAGTACGTGTCTTGTGTTTTAATTCTTTATTGTTTGTGTTAGGATCATTAAAAGTGTCGATTATGTGATTTTGTATTATTTAAGTCATTAGTGTTTCTTTTGTTAATGTCAAAGTAGTTTGTAATAAGGTATATTATGCTAAAAGAATGAAATAGCATAATTACCAAAGTCTAGGGACTAGATGTGTCAAGTTAGGAAAATAAGGAAGGGAAGGAGGCTTCCCTCACCTATAAATACCCCTCTAATCTTCATTAGAGGGTGATGAATTTTGTAACAAACTCTTTCATTTCCCTCTATTTTATCATTTGAATTTCAAAGATTTGTCCCTCTCTACTATTCTCTCTATGCATTCAAGTTTGATATGATTGATTCAAGATTCATGTGACCTAACAAGTGGTATCAATCGCCAATAGAGAATTAGAGTGTTCGTTTTGTGAGAATTTTTCATGTCCGAGAAGTATAATATGAGATTCGAAGGATTCGGTTGAAGATTTTGAGCTTTCGAGATTAGTTTTGGCAGCAAATTCAAGTTATTTGACGTTATCGAGTGTTGTTTTGCAAAATTCAACATTTCTCAGAAGTAGTTTCCTCATTCTCGGAAGTAGTTGGTCATTCTCAGAAGTGTTTTCTTGTCATTTTAGCAAATTCAGTAGTGTTAATAGTATAGTTGCGTTAGAAATCTATTGTAATAGATATATACGATCTTTCGGTTCTATCAAAAATCGTATATTAGGATCTTACTATCAAACTCGGTTTCATCGAGTTTATAGATTTCACAATTTCGGTTCTATCAAAATTTGTGAACTAAGGGTTTACTACGTTGAAACTCGGAAATAAGCTTTCAAAAGTTTTAACATACATTCATTTCACGGTTTTATCGTGATTTGAAGTGTTGAAAAACAAATTTTCTCAAAAATTTACAAATTCGGAAATCAAATTCGGTTTTATCGAATTTGATTTCAGTGGATTTTTGGATTATCTAGTAATCATAAAATTCGGTTTCATCGAATTTGTGATTATTAATATTCCATAATTGTTGAAATTTTCAAAATTTGGTTTACCGAGTTTGAGTAGTTTGAAGATTTCCGAGTTTGAGTAGTTTGAAGATTTCCGAGTTTACTTAGTTTGAAGATTACCGAATTTGTTACTACGTATTGTCCGAGTTTGTGTACTGTTCGAGAAGTGTATTAGTTTTCAGCCTGCTTGTTATCCGTGAACAGTGTTGTCCGAGTTTGACTCCTGTTACCGAATTTGATATTATTCTCACAAATATCACTCATTTTCGTCTACAAAGATCCAATCTTTGAATCATAAGACATGTCGACATCCAAAACATATCAACAATCACTTGCTGATGCCGGTTCTGAAAATAGGCCTCCTATGCTTGAAAGGGGTAGTTATATACCATGGGCAAGTAGATTCAGACGATATCTGAACCGCAAGAGAGACAACCGCAAGTGGCTTCTCAAAGCACTTGATGAAGGCCCTTATGAGTTTAAGAATTTCCTTCCTGAAGGCTCGACAATACCACGATTGCAAACTATAGAGGATCTTGAAGGTGATGACTTATTGCTCTATGATGCTGAAATGGAGCTCATGAATATGATTCTACTTTCTATTCCTAATGAGATTTACAATTCTGTAGATGCTTGCACTTCGGCCAAGGATATGTGGAAACGAGTTGAACGACTGATGAGGGGAACTATACAAAACAGAGTTGACAGAGAAACGCGTTTTACAAACGAATTTGATCAATTTGTTGCTGAACCAGGGGAAGCACTTGTTTCTGTCTACAATCGTTTTGCTCAGCTAATGAATGATTTGGAACGAAATAACATGAACTTTCCAACTGTCACAATTAACACAAAGTTTCTGAATGGTTTGCAACCTGAATGGTTGAAATATGTGACTCAGGTTCGTCTTGCTAAATGATTGACAGTGGATTCGTTTGATGACCTTTTTGATTATCTTCAGCAATTTAAGAAACTGGTTAATACATCAAGAGCAAAGAAGTTAGAAAAATGTCATGACCCCTTGGCCCTAGTAGCACACACGGGTTCATCATCCAGACAAACATCATCATATTATGTGACACATCCTACGTTTGTGGTTGATTATGATGATGAGTACAAGCAAGATGATGTTCACAACAATTCTGAAGATCCTCTAGTTTCTGCGATGTTACTCCTTGCAAAAGCCATTTCTCAAAATTTTTCTAATCCAACAAATAATCATCTTCATGCATCATCCAACGCCAGAAATCAAGCAATCATTCAAGGAGACAGAGTGAATATTCAAAGCAGGAATTCTGGTAATACTGGAAGGAATAGCAAATGAGCTTATGTTCAAGAAGAAGTTGTTGAGGGAATGAATGCTTCAAATGAGACTGGAAATGTTCAAAGGACTCTTCGTACTCCATATTCAGGAAATACTTCAACTGTCCAATGCTACAACTGCAGTGGGAAAGGACATTATGCTAGGAATTGTCCAAAGCTAAGGGTTCGTGACTCAAAGTATTTCATGGAGCAAATGTTGCTGGCAAAACAGGATGAAGCTGGCGTAATTCTTACTGATGAGCAGAATGATTTTCTCTTTCCTGATGCTTCAAGGATGGAAGAAATTGAAGAACTCAGTGCAAACATATGCTTAATGGCCAGAATTCAACCAGCTAATCATTCTTCTGATGATGGGCCAAGTTATGAGTCTGCATTTATAAGTAAGGTACAATCTTTATCCATCAATGAAAATAATGAACCAATGTATCCAACTCATACTAAAATTATTAACAGTACCATTGGTGATGATCAAATTAATAGCAAGATTAAATTTGATTCATTTAAGGGAAATGTTAATAGTGGCAGTGTTGACAAAGATACACATGTTCCTGATTTATGTGCAGTAGAAAATCTTGCTAGAAATGCATATCAGGAAGCTAAAAAATAACGAATATTTGATAAACAAGTCCAAACTCAAAACACGCATTTGACTAGTCAGATTGAGATGTATAAGGAATGGGTTTAGATTTTGGAGGGTATTAACAAGGATAATAATTAGCTCGATGAATTTCTTGAGGCTGATAAACGGGCAAAACGTTATAATAAACAAGCTCAGTCTCAATTAGTTCGTGATCGAGATATCATTCGAGATCTCGAAAAACAACGAGATAAATTAGATTTAGATGTCAAAAATTACAAACAGAAAAATGAGGAATTACAAAAGACTTATTCAAGTTTAAAAAGGCAAATGAGTGAAAAAGAGGATACTTATCATGATACTATTCTAGATCTTGAGGCCAAACTAAAAAAGAATGTTGATCTGTTTTTGAAACTTGGCAATTCGTTACAAGGAATGTTTATGCTTGGACCAAAACCATTGTTTGTGTATGACCAACAATTAAAACATGGTTTGGGGTACCCGAATCCTTATACACTCAAGCAAGCAATTTTAAAGTGTCCAAAGTTATATGTTGCATCTAGTTTAGGTAATTTAGAAATTCCTTTGAATGTTAGAGATTCTGAGGACATTCTTGAGGATGCTGTCAAAAGTCAACAAAAAATGACAGAAAAAATGAATGATCCAATTGCTGTTGCAAACAAACAAAGTTGTTGGACAATTAACTACAAAAAATTAAATGCGCTTTATAAAGATTTTGTTCCTCAAAAAAAGCTTTTTGTTGAGCGAATCTATTTCAAAGGGATATAAAAGAAATGAAAGATGTTTTTGAGTCGACAGAAAGTGAGCTTGATGAACTAGAGAAGCAAAATGATTTGTTGAAAGATCAACTTTTGGAAGCATCTCTCAAACATGATGTTGAGCTGTGTGTGTTGTTAAATCATGAATGCGTAGATAAGATCTTAAGTGATGAACTTGATCAAGTCAAAAAGAAATCTTTTGAGATTCAAGAGGGTTTGCAGTCTAGAATAAAAATTCTTGAAAAAGATGTTCAAAGATGTCAAAAGCAAAGTGTTGATTTTGAATTAAAGCTACAACATGAAAAAGAAAAACATAAATGGGATTCAACTTCGAGAAATAAAAACACAAATCCTCTTGATTACTCTTGGATTTCAAAGTTGGAGAAACTTGAGAATGAGAACGTGTCTTTGGATTTTAAAGTGCAATCTTTGATAAAAGAACGCGACAATGTCAAAATTGAATATCAAAAGCTTTTCGATTCAATCAAAAAGACACGGTCTCAAACTCAAAAGGAAATGGATGAATTGATTGTTCATGTTTCTGAGAAAACATATGCATATGGTGCTATTCGTGCTGAGAATCAGGATCTTTTGTCTACCATATCTGAGTTAAAGACAAGATTGGAAAAAGTTGAAAAAGGTAAGTCTGTAAATACTAAGTTTGACAAAACAAATGGTTCTCAATCTCTTCTTTGTGTCACACCACTAAACAAACACGCTTTTCAAAAGAAAACGGATGTTTCCAAAACAGAAGAAAACCATGTTGTGTCAAAACCAGTCACTTTACAAACTTCATCTACCAAACAAACAGGGACAAATCAGAACAAAAATGTCATTAAACCAGGAATGTACAGAGTTGTTACAACACAAGAATCACAAACAAACAAAACTAAGAGTGCTTTATCTTCTACAGGAATGAATGCTACATCTAGAGTTAGAAGACCAATGAGTAGAGACTCACATGTTGCGCACAGTGTCTTAGATAACTCTAAGAAAGCAACAAAGAATGTTTCAGTTTATGTTAGAAAAAATAAGCAAAAACATAATACATCTGCAAATGTTATTTTGAATAAGGAGAATGTAATTGATGTTGATGTTGCAAATGCTTCTAAAGCGAAAACTTTGTTATGTGTTTCTTGTATACAAAATGTGCTTATTCCTTGTCATGATAAATGTCTTGCAAAGCATAAATTGAATGTGGGTTCAAATGTTCGTAGAACCTTCTCCACTAATTCTAAAACACCAAAATCTTTAGAAACTACTTACGTAGCTCCTAAGACTAGGTTTTCTAAGAAAGAGACACAATCTAAGACTCTAGATACTACTTATGTAGTTTCCAAATCTAAGATTGATGTAGAAAGTGCCTCAAAAGCAAAGGATCAGATTTCTAGTGCGTTTAGGATAAAGAAAACAAATTTGCGTGATAAACCGTTAAGCACATTCATAAAGAACAAGATTCGAACAAGTCGAATTTGGCAAAAGTGGTTTGAATCACAACCAAATGTTATTTGGACTCCTATAAACATAAAACCGAATGTTGCTAACACTCGTTCATCTAAGAAACCATCGGTTTCAATTAAGAAATGGGTAGTCAAATTGCCCAGTTGTCTAAGTGTTGTCTCTTCTTGTGTTACAGGTAGTTCAGATCGTTCTGTGGGTTGTTGACAGTGGTTGTTCAAAGCATATGACGGGTGATCGGTCACTATTGAGAAATTTCATTGAAAAATTCATGGGAACCGTTCGCTTTGGAAATGATAATTTTGCAGCAATCACAGGCTATGGCGATTATATACATGGCAATATCACTATTTGTCATGTATATTATGTTGAAGGTCTTGGACATAATCTCTTTAGCGTTGGACAATTTTGTGATGGAGATTTAGAAGTGGCTTTTCGTTCTAATACATGTTACGTACGAAATCTAGAAGGAGATGATTTGCTCACAGGTGGACGCGATTCTAATTTGTATACTATCTCCATTTCTGACATGGCTGCTTCGTCACCCGTTTGTCTCATGTCCAAAGCAACTTCAACAAAGTCATGGTTATGGCACCGAAGACTGTCACATCTTAATTTTAGTACCATAAACGATCTAACCAGACTTGACTTGGTTGACGGTCTACCAAAGTTCAAATATGGAAAGGATCATCTTTGTTTTGCTTGTGAAAGGGAAAAAAGCAAGAAAGCTTCTCATCTACCTAAACTGGTTCCAAGTGATCATTCCAAATTGGAATTACTTCATATGGATTTATGCTGTCTAATGAGGGTAGCTTTGATCAATGGAAAGAAGTATATTCTTGTGATAGTGGATGGTTTTTCTAGATATACGTGGGTTTATTTTCTTCGCTCGAAAGATGAAACTCCAGAGATCATCAAGAAATTCATTACTCAAGCTCAATTGAATTACAAAGCCAAAGTTTGTAAGATTCGTACTGACAATGGTACTGAATTCAAAAACACATCTCTTAAAGCTCATTATGAACAGTTAGGCATCATGCAACAATTTTCAATTGCTCAAACACCTCAGCAAAATGGAGTAGTTGAAAGACGTAATCGTACTCTTGTTGAGGCTGCTCGCACAATGCTTATCTTTTCTCGGTTACCTGAATTTCTTTGGGCTGAAGCAGTGGCTACAGCTTGTTTTACTCAAAATTGGTCAATCATCCATACACGATACAACAAAACACCTTATGAGCTATTACGCGGTCGAAAACCGTATATTGCATATTTTCATGTGTTTGGCTCATTGTGTTATCCAATAAATGACCGTGATGATCTTGGAAAAATGAAACCAAAGTAGACATTGGGGTGTTTATTGGTTATTCGGAAACATCAACAGGCTTTCGAATTTATAACCGACAGACCAAAATGATAATGAAGACCATTCATGTCAAGTTTTACGAGCTCACAGCTATGGCTTCTGAACATAACTGTTTAGAACCCAAACTTCAACGATTCAACAATCATAATTCATCAGCAGAACCAATGAATACTCCATCCAAAGAAGATTTGGATAATTTGTTCGGTCCGATGTTTGAAGAATATTTTGAGAAGACATCTTCTGATACAACCATCAATTCCGCTGCACAACCGACTCAAGTTCATGAAGATTCATCTTCCACATCTTCAATCTTTGTTGACGCACATGAGGCTCCTCCCGTTGTCACTACATCTGACGAACAAACTTCTCCAATCTCTTTGACTGAGGCTGATGAATTTAATCAAGAAGATTCTGCTGATTTTGATGGTAATGCACAGTTTGTTCCATATAATCCTCCAAGTCGTGAGGAAATTGAGTCATCTACAACGGCTCTAGAACCATCAAATGTGCAGAATTTCCATCAAGTACAACCCTCAACTCACATTTGGACAAAAGATCATCCTCTAGACCAAGTTATTGGTGACCCATCCAAACCTGTCATGACTCGTCAACGGTTACATACAGATTCTGAAGTATGCATGTATGCATTAACCGTTAGTACTATTGAACCAAAGAATATCAAAGAAGCAATGGCAGACCACAGTTGGATTGAGTCTATGCAAGATGAGTTGAATCAATTTGAGAGACTTCAAGTCTGGGAACTCGTTCCACGACCAGAAGGAAAGAATATTATTGCTCTCAAATAGCTTTGGAAGAATAAGTGTGATGCTGAAAATATTGTGATTCGGAACAAAACTCATCTTGTGGCTAAAGGATATAAGCAGGAAGAAGACATTGATTTTGAAGATTCATTTGCTCCTGTTGTTCGTCTTGAGGCTGTTCGGATGTTTATTGCTTATGCTGCTCATAAGAATATCACTATCTTTCAAATGGATGTCAAAACGGATTTTTTAATGGTCCTTTGAAAGAAGAAGTACTTATGGCAGGCCAACCCGAGTTTCAGGGTTTATTTGATCCAGATTTCTAAGATTCACGTCTACAGGTTGAAAAAAGCTCTATACGGTCTTAAGCAAGCACCTCGTGCATGGTATGACAAATTGTCTTCTTTTCTAATTGAAAATGAGTTCTCTAAGGTATAATTGACCAACTTTGTTCTCTAGACGTAACGGGAGGATTATTACTGGTACAAGTATATGTTGACGACATTATTTTTGGATCAACAAATCCAGATTTTTCAAAACGCTTTGCAAACTTACATGAAAAATAATTTTGAAATGTCGATGATGGGTGAACTAAAGTTCTTTCTTGGACTTCAAGTTCATCAATCTCCCCGTGGCATATTTCAGATGTCAGTACAATATGCAATTGAATTGTTAAAAGAAACATGGTCTAGATGATTATGTCTTATGAGTACACATATGCAAACTGACGAGGCTGGATGCTGATTTACAAGGCACTCCTACTGATCAAATGACTTATCGTCGTATGATAGGAGGGATTATGTACCTAACAGCCAGTCGACCAGACATTGCTTTTGCTACTTTTGTATGTGCTCGTTATCAAGCACGTCCTACGGTCAAACACACCTCAAAAGGTTAAAACAAATCTTTCGTTTACCTGGACAATCCTATAACATGGGCCAATGGTTCTCGAAGGATTCCGGATTTGAACTAATTGCTTATTCAGATGCGGACCATGCAGGATGTAAAGATGATTGTAAAACGCTGTCAGGTGGATTTCGATTTCTAAGGTGGAAAGCTCGTGAGTTGGAGTTCTAAGAAACAAGATTGTACTGCGATGTCTACTACTGAGGCTGAATATGTTTTCTTGTCTGCATGCTGTGCATAAGTAATTTGGATGCGTACTCAACTTCTTGACTATGGATATAAGTACTAATCGGATTATGTTGTACTGTGATTCCAGAGTGCCATTGCTATTTCATGGCAATCCAGGTCAACATTCTAAATAAGCCCACTTTGACATCCGTATCCTTTGTATTTAGAAGGAACATGTTGAGAAGGGTACTGTGGAAATTTACTTTGTCGGGACAGAATACCAACTTGCGGATCTATTTCTAAGGCGCTTCCAAAGAACGCTTTGAGTATACTAGTCATGCATTGGTATGAGATGTATGACTCCAACTCAGTTGGAAAGCCTGACAAAGTTATCTTCTTGAAAAGTTCATTCATCAAAAACTTGTAAAGATATTTTTCAAAAACAAAAGAAAAAATTAAATTTTTGTTTCAAAATACCAAAAAGATTTGACATATTTTTTTATATAAAAAACAATAATTTAAACAGATCAAAACCCATGATTAGATTACATGATTCCAAGTTTTATAAAAAACTTTCAAATTGAAAATACGAAATCATGATCTAAGGGGGAGTTCTTAAAATTTTCCATTCACATACATCATTTTGGAAATAAAATAAAATCTATGATCTCTTAACTAAAGGACTGAATTTTGAAAACCGTTATAGTTTCAAGGGGGAGTTTTTATTTAAAAATCTTCATTTTCAGACTAAGTACTTTACATGATTTTATTTTAAGGGGGAGTTTTTGAAAAAATTCATTATTCAAGGGGGAGTTTGTGAAAATTGAAAAACAATCGAAATTTGATAATCATAAAGGCTTTAAGGTGTCAATTTTCAAAAAAAAATAAACGTATCAACACCTTATTCACAATTTTCGATAGAACCGAAAATGTGAAACTTATAAAACTCGATAAAACCGAGTTTGAGAAGAAAATCATAACACATCATTTTGAGTTCATTACAACGATTGATACTATTTTCTTCCTCAAACGTAAGTGGGTGAGCGTTATAAATTGATAATTGATGTTTATGTATTATCGAGTTTAAACTCGGTAATATTGAAGATTACCGAGTTTATGTGTCATCGAGTTTTTGTCAATAATTACACATCAAGGATGATAATATGCATAGATTAAGTGAAAATACGTGATGAATAGCCTAGACATGATTAACCATTCGTTTAAATTGAAATTCGGATGTGTATGACGTTTACCGAGTTTGATGTTTATCGACTTTAATTAACTGACTTCAGGTGGTAATCCGAAAATGATAATATAATACAATGGATTGAGTTTGGTTTTTCATATGTAAAAAAGAATCATTGTTTGTGAAACTCAGTAATAGTCAAAAAGTCAAACTCAGAAAGGTCAAAAAGTCAAACTCAGTAATACTAAAAAGTCAAAATTCGGTGAAAGTACATTTGTGGAAACATGAAGGTGTTTTGAGAAAGAAATAATGTTGATGATTCATGCTTATGATGTTTAATGCTTAAATGTCTGTGGAATAATAAGATCAGTTTCTCAAGTGTGGTGAATAATTTTGAAAAAGAAATCAAGTTTTTATGAATTCTGAGCCATGGGTCATATGTATCTATTCGTAATTGTTTAAGTGGACTAAGTCATGTCCGGTTTAGGCCGTTTTCTGCAATGAACATAATGAGAAGTGAGTGTGTAACACCCCCAAAATGGGTCACATCGGAACAAGGATATCCGGGGCGTGTTACTTCTCAGATCAATAGCACAAGATATATAAGAACGATAAAAAGTCGTTTAAAATGATACATTGGATTTGATAAAAGACTTGTTACACAAAGCATGCAACTTTACTTGTTCAGTGTTTGATATTA
>BQNB010108938.1:4892-22856 GCA_026074375.1 Tanacetum coccineum | reverse complement strand
TTTTGTAAAAACTCTGATGAATAAATGAATGATAACAAAATTTTCCATAACGTCTCTTTATGAGTCGTTTTCTATAATTATGACAATTGTACTATGAAGTAATACCCTAGATTAGCTTCCGCTTGTAACATCAGAGAATTTTCGGAATTTTAAAGGAGACATAAGTTATTCCTAGGTTGAATTATCAAAAACGAGTAGCTAAACCACGTTTTCATTATTCGGACTCTAAAGCAATTTGATGTAAAACGACATTCCTGACAACTTTTTAGTTTTGACCGAGACCCGAAAACAGTCAGAAGGTGACTGAAATGCCCTCGCAAGATTTAGAAACGAGAAAATAATTAAATTATAATTAATTTACACTTTTTATTAAATAAAAATATTTAATAAATTAGTCATCATTTTATTCAGTAACGTTTGTTGATAACGCAAATATACGGGTTAAAAATTTGTTTCTATTTTTACTTTTGAACGAGACGTAACCGGTTCACCAAATAAATAACGAACATTTTTATAAATGTTATAAAAATGTTTACGAAATATTATCAAATAAATACTCATTTTTATCAGAAAAATGATTTGGAAAACAATGGCGCAAGTTTCGAGATTTGAATCATCCGTTAAGTCGCTCAAACGAGTCCCGAACCAATATTTTATAAAAGTTTCTCAATATTACACTTTTGGTCCCTGTGGAATATTTACACAATTAACCCTATACTATGATACACTTGCCATTTCATTTTATAAGTTTTATATATAAATAAAATTTATAACTTTTTATTTCATTTTTACAAAAATATACACACACACATACTCATCATCTCCCTCCTCTCTATCTCCAAATCCGGCCACCGCTGCCGGCCACCACATTCGGCCACCGGAAAACATTTCCGGTGAATTTTTCCGGCAAACACCAAATGTGTTCCTCTTCTTCCGATCTACCCAACCCACTACCCCACTCGCCTCCACGCTATTTTTTCCCCCTCCCCCTCCGGCTGTCTCAGCCGTCATCACCATCATCATCATCAACTAGTCATCATCATCGTCATAACAACACCACATCACCACCGTCGCAAATGGGTGCGTTCGGTTTTGTTGTTAACGCCAACAAGGGTGCGTTCGATGGTATAGCAGCAGGGGTGTTCGTTTGGTTTTATAGCAAAACCACCGGGTGCGTGGGTTTGTGGTCTCAACCGACCAGGGTGCGTTTGGTTTAAGTGAACCCGAACGAGGGTGCGGTTGGTTTGGTTTTGCACCACGAAGGGTGCGTTCGGTCTAAGCAAAGCACCACGAGGGTGCAGTTGGTTGTGTTTTCTCAACAGGTACGGTGCGTTGGTTTATTGTTGTCATAGATTTAGGGTGCGTTTGGCACACCAAGGGCGTTTTTGTTTCGGCAGCCACCACGACCCATAAGGGTGCGTGGGGTGTCGGGTCAAACCACCAGCCAAGGGTGCGTTTGGTATATCAATAGCAGACGAGGGGTGTTTGTTTTATGGGTTATCATAGTCAAGGGTGCGTTTGGTTATTGTGACAACAATTGGGGTGTTTGTTTCTGGTTATTAACACCAAATAGGGTGCGTTTGGCATAAGAGATCAACATAAAGGGGGCGTTTGGCTGAAACAGAAAACGTAAGGGTGTGTTTGGCTGTTGGACAGCCAAAGGGTGTGTTTGGTTTGGCAGATTTGCCAAACGGGTGCGTTTGGTTTAGCTCAAGGATCAACAAAGGGATCAACAAGGGTTCGTTTGGTATATATAACCGTAACTAATAAAAATATACCAAGATTTGATATAAATATTAAAATCGGACCGGTGGTTAATTGGTTAATTAAACGTGAATCATTTATTATTTTCGAATATATTATATTAGATGCGTAACGGATTTATAATATGAAAATAATAACAATAACCAATAAATATACTTGAAACTTACTAGGAACACGCGGGTGTTTGAAATATTGGAACGAGAATAATTGCAACATATATTGATTAAGGGAAAACG
This sequence comes from Tanacetum coccineum, assembly GCA_026074375.1. Lineage (NCBI taxonomy): Eukaryota > Viridiplantae > Streptophyta > Magnoliopsida > Asterales > Asteraceae > Tanacetum > Tanacetum coccineum. Next base: position 20,856 of record BQNB010108938.1, on the reverse strand, counting down.
TTGAGTTTTGCGAAAATAGGAAACGTGGTATAACGAATAGTTCATGCCGAAATTATAAAAAGTTATATACTTAATAAATTTCATTATAATTTTTATTATTTTAGAAAAACCGATAAAAGACGAAGTTATATAGTCTTAAGATCGTTAATTTGTAATTATACAATCACCAGTAACGAAACAAAACTACACTTTTATAAATGAGACAACTATTATTTAACAAAGACCCGTCGAGGAAACGAATATAAGATTATAAAATATTATTTTATATAATTCCCGATAATGACAAGTAAAGACTTTAAAACTATAGTTTTACTTTTTAACTAGAACTTTATACTTAATTAAGTGTGATTTCCGAAACAGTTCAAACGTGTTGGGCTTAATTATTTACTCACACTTCTTATATAATACTTGCAAAGTATTATACATTTCATATTAATCCTTGGATTGTTTGTCTTTGTCATATAATTCACAGTATGAATTTATATAATTGTTATTTTTCATAAGTAATATATACGACATATATTACATACTTTGCGTTACCTTCCGATTATTTTATTTAACCAAACCACCAAACTGCTACAACTAGAAATCTAAATCTATACCACGAGTCGCGTTGAGGTGACTATCCATCGGGAAACCCAAATTCATTATCCTAGGCTAGTGGGACTTACCAGTTAAGTTAAGCTGCAACTTCTTGGTCAAGCCGTTCCTGTTTCTGTTTTGTCTTGTACTCAATGTGTACATTCCCGCCAATCGGTCTACAACATCAATGTGAGTTTATAGCCCCACGTTTTACATGTTTTACATATATTTTTGGGGTGAGAACATGCTTGTTTACAAATGCATTTACATGATCTATTACAAATTGGTTTACATGCTCATTTACATAGCTCGCTATGGGATACATTACTTGACTCATTTTGGTCACGAATGCATACTTTTGAAATGATTACGGATTAGCTTATGCGGATTGAACTGATAACAATAACATTACTGCCTGGGTATTCTTGGAGGGACAACACCTTAACGATAAGTACATATTCTTACATTACTGCCCTGTGTGTTCTGAGGGGACACCGGTAACGGATTACATATCTTTTAAATAAATGCCTTGGAGTTCTTGAAGGGACACCCTGTGATGGGTATGTATAAGTCTACCTCCACAGCTTCATGAACTGTAAATCAATTGAAGGTGAGCACAGATTGTTAAGAAAAAGATCTATTCGGCGTGTGAATCCGCCGTTCGTTCGGGTGATTAGCTATCACTGGGCAAACGAACGTTATAGCATGTTGTCCACGCGAATGTTATAAAATAGATCTATTCGGGATTGACAATCCCCGTTCGGGTGATTAGCTATCACTGGGCAAACGAACGTTATAACAGGTCGGAATACGATTGGTTGGGTCTACAGGGCCAACAATACATATACATGAATACTTGCGCGTTGTCTTGAATAAAGTGGCAATACATACTTTGAACAAAGGTGGTTCAACTATACATACGTTTTGGTGACTATTTGGGGATTTAAATGGTCATGCATGCTTTACAATTTTTGATTTCTAAAAATCATACATACATTTTGGAAGAACATTTAAGGATTTAAACGGTCATACCTACTTTACGGAACTTTGGTTCAACATTTATACTTACAAAACCTATGAACTCACCAACTTTAATGTTGACACTTTTAAGCATGTTTTTCTCAGGTGAATTAGATGCTTGGATTATTTGATGTGCATTGGAGTCTAAACTGACAAGATTTCATTCATGGATTTCTACATACATACAAGTGATCAAATCTCATTGTGTTAATTTTCAAAGCTTTATCATTATGATGCAATTATGGGACAAATATTATATCAATTTCAAGGAAATCAACGAGATTACTTTTCAAACGACACATTTAGAGGTCGTTCTCTTGTATCTAGCGCTGTGTATTATGAAGTAACGCCCTCGGACACATTTCCGCTGCGACACATTTTTGGGGGTGTTACAGATTGGTATCAGAGCACTGGTTATAGAGAACTAGGTTGCATATTTTACCCTAGACTATAACCGTTTTCACAAGCATTGCATCACAACAAACATTTTCAAAGTGCATACACACTACCTGCTTACTTGCTTACACTACTTGTTACCTTAAGTGCTTACATGACATACATATATATATAATATATATGCTTGCATTCCTTTTGCATATATCGTACATTTATTTATATAAGTGTTAATTATATAAATACTAGAACATTTCTTAAAGACATTGTGAGTTCAGCAGTGGTCTAAATTTATATAACCTCAGACATTGTAAGTTACACAATGGTCCACGTTTTACTTCTTAGACATTATGAGTTGCACAATGGTCTCATTTCGTTCTCAGACATTGTAAGTTAAACAATGGTCTCTAAGATTATTATTTTCTTCATAACTTTATACAATATCGTATTACACGGAGACCGTCATAATTTTTGTTTACATGGAATTATGTATGAATCTAAGTATTACAAGTCTTGTATGGGCGGACTTTAATATAATGACTTATAATGATAAAACTAGTTAACAAAAAACCCCTCCATAGTTCTGTTTACATGAGAATTATTTATGATCTAAGTATTACAAGTCTTGTATGGGCGGGACTTGTAATATGAGGATTGATATGATAATTGCTATGTTAACAAAACCCGTCACAGTTCTGTTTACATGGGATTATGTATGAATCTAAGTATTACAAGTCTTGTATGGGCGGGACTTGTAATAGGAGGATTGATATGATAATCGCTATGTTGACTCGTTCATAGAGACCTTTACCTTGTTTACTCTAACCGAGTACTCATTAACTATCTTGAACTCTAGGTCGATATTCATTGGTAGTTTTACTCCCCGTCTCCGAAGACGAGTTTTAAACACTCGTCCCATACTCATTAGAAGCACATGCATCGTCATGTTATCCACCACCTTGAAGGTTATGTGAGTACGCGTATTGCATCGGAAATTATTAAGTAGGATGATTTATAATCTCTTTATTTGAAAGGATTGGGACGCCTCTTCAGTTAAATAAAGAAATTGTAAATCCCCGAACCATAAGTTTATCATTTCTTACTTACATAAATTAGGACGCTCCTTTATGTAAGTAATGAATTATAAATGAGTGGGCTTAATGGTATCCAATATGACACGAGTATGAAGTCGAACCCGATAATTCACCGGAATCCGTTAAAAAGGTTTAGAAGCACAATAGTGTCTTGCCACTCCGCAGAAATCTTAAGGCCTCGCTTGAACTACCTTATCTCATTCTTAAGTTATTACTTTTGCCGTTGCTAATCCTAAGCGATTACAACTGTTCGTAATGAACTACAGACTTGTTACACCACTTGAACTAATGGGATTGATTCATCTCGAACTAACTACTGATTACCATATTCCGCCGCTATCGCAAAAGCTCTCCTAGCGAGCTCCACTCAATTTGTTGAACTTTATATGGGATATGTTGCGCGGAATGTCCTCACTCTTTGCATCCCATCACCATTTGTTAGGGTTATTGTCGTTATGGTTGCTGTTGTTGGGTCCTGGAGTGGTCCTAGCTGGTACAACTTTATCCAATAGGTAATGCAACCCCCCTTAAACCAGATAAACACCTATCGACGAAAGAGATAGTCAGACTATTCATTTCGGACCACTAGTACGAAGACTTAGGTCGCGATACATCCTAGTACTGCCTAAGTAAGTTGGATACTTACTTCAATTAGCCTCGTCCGTTATTAATCATCGAAGATTACAGATATCAGAAACGAGACCCCGTCCTTGAACATTTGAAACCTTATACAGACATACTCACGCGACTACACTTTTCCCTTCGACGCTTTCACTGTTAAGAGATTTTCCTTATAACGCGTGTATATCAGTCATAGGACATGTAATGATATTATTTTTGAGATACCTATTTTGATGGATTAAATATCCTGGTCAAACTTAGCCAAAATTTTTGGTATATGGAAAAGTGTCGAAACATTTAAATTTTGCTGAATAAAGTTATCAGCGTCTTGTTTAGAACTGGTTTATTAAATCTTAAATCTTTTCTTGGTCACACAAACGGTTAACACAAATTTAATCTCGGGACGAGATTTCTTTAAGGGGTAGGTACTGTAACATCCGGTAATTTTCAGAAATTTTAAATGACTATTTTAACCTTTGACTTTTCAGGTCCGATTTGACTTTTTGACTTTTGGTCTTTTATTGTCACATAAAAGCGATTACCGCGTATACAGTAATTTTTCTGAACATATTTAAAAGAGATATATGTTATTCCTAAATGAATATCAAAAACGAGCCACTAAACAACATGTTATCCCCACGATTTCGACGCTAAAGCAATTTGAATGTAAAACATACATTCCTGGACAACTTTTAGTTTTGACCGAGACCCGAAAACAGTCAAAAAGTGACTGAAATGCCCTCGCAAGATTAGAAACAAGAAAATAATTAAATTATATTTAATTAACACTTATTATTAAATAAAAATATTTAATAAATTAGTCATCATTTTATTCAGTAACGTTTGTTGATAACGCAAATATTCGAGTTAAAAATTTATTTTTATTTTTACTTTCGGACAAGACATAACCGGGTTTCCAAATAAATAACAAATATTTTTATAAATGTTATAAAAATATATCATGAATACATCAAATGAATACTCATTTTTGTTGGAAAAATTATTTGGAAAACAATGGCGCAAGTTTCGTATTTTGAATCATCCGATAAGTGGCTCAAACGAGTCCCGAACCAATATTTACCAAAAGTTACACTTTTGGCCCTTGTGAAAATATTACAAAACTAACCCCCATCTATTTGTAACTTGCCACTTTACTTTATAAGTTTATATATATATATATATATATATATATATATATATATATATATATATATATATATATATATATATAAACTTTACATTTTTTTTCATTTGGAAATAATAAACACACACACATCCATGTCTCTCTCCCTCTCCCCATTTCCGGCCGGCCACCGCCGCCGCCGCCGGAAAACATTTCCCGGCGAGTTTCCTAGTCAAGTCAAAAAATCTCCTCAACCACCCCGATTTAATCCGATCCCCACACCACATCGCCAGCACACACCTCCATCACCACCACCCACTCACCGCCACCCCGCTGCCACCCCACCGAAACCACCACCGTCATCATCATCACCACGACCCACAAAGGGTGCGTGGGTTTAATGGCACCATAAGAGGGTGCGTTTGGTTCGCTGGTAAACCACCAAACAGGGTGCGTTTGGGTTGTCTCTGCCACCCACGAGGGTGCGTTGGTTTGGCAGAGTCACCACAAGGGTGCATTGGTTTAAAGAATAGCACCATAGGGGTGCGTTCGGGTTAGAATAGCACCAACAGGTGCGTTTGGTTTGACCGAACCACCATAGGGTGCGTGGTTTTGATAAACAACACCATCAAGAGTGCGTTTGGTTTATTAGAGATCAACATAGGGTGCGTTTTGGCTGTTACAGCAGACTAGGGGTGTTTGTTTTTGTAGAAAAGCACCAAGGGGGTGCGTTGGTTTGGTTTTGCACCAGCTAGGGTGCGTTTGTTTTGCCAAGAACACAAAAGGGTGCGTTTGGATTAACCTAAGCACCAACATGTGCGTTTGGTTTAATGACAAGGCAAGGGGTATGTTTGTTTTCGTTTAAATCGAAAGAGGGTGCGTTTGGCTGAGTAAAATCAACAAAGGGTGCGTTTGGATTTGCTGTTAACCGGAAAGGGTGCGTTTGGATGTGGGTTAACAACCCATAAGGGCTGTTTGGTTTATGACTGCCCGTAAAGGGGCGTTTGGTTTGGCAGTTAACGCACTAAGGGTGCGTTTGGTATAGCAAAGTTATAATAATCGATTAATAAAAATTATTGCGAGATTTATAAATAATAAATCGAAACTAAAATGGTGGTTAATGGTTAAATAAATATATTATTTATTATATCGTTTCTTATTTGATCTCGTATAAATATATATATATATATATATATATATATATATATATATATATATATATATATTATATATATATATATGTACATAATATATCTAAAACAAGGCGGTGTTTGAAACATTGGAACGAAATAAATTGCAACATATAATGAATAAGGTAAACGTTGAGTTTTTTTCGAAAATAGTAAACGTGGAATACAACGAATATTTCATGCCGAAATTTATAAAAGTTATATACTTAATAAATTTCATTATAATTTTTATTATTTTAGAAAAACCGATAAAAGACGAAGTTATATAGTCTTAAGATCGTTAATTTGTAATTATACAATCACCAGATAAACGAACGAGAACTACACTTTTGTAAATGAGACAACTAGTTTAACTAAGACCCGTCGAGGAAACGAATACTAAATTATAAAAATAAAAAATATTATTTAATAATTCCCGATTAATGGAAAAAGTAAAGACTTTAAAACATGTGTTTACTTTTATACAAGAACTTTTATTTAATTAAGTGGTTATTTCCGAAAACATGTCAAACTGTTTGGTTTAATTATTTACTCACACTTCTTATATAATACTTGCAAAGTATTATACATTTCATATTAATCCTTGGATTGTTTGTCTTTGTCATATAATTCACGATATGAATTATACACTTGTTATTTTCATAAGTAAAAATATACGCATATATTACACACTTGCGTTTACTATCAGATTTTATATTATTTAAACAACTCACCAAACTACTACAACATGAAATCTAAATCTTTATATCACTGTCGCGTTGAGTGACTATCCATCAGAAACCCAAATTCATTAACCTAGGCTATGGGACTTAGCAGTTAGGATTAACTCAGACTTCTTGGTCGGCGCTATTTTCCATTTATGTTTTGTCTTGTACTTAATGTGTACATTCACCCGCCAATCGTTCTATCAACAGCAAGGTGAGTTTATAGTCCCAATACGTTTTACATATAATTATTGGGTGAGAAGCAGCATGTTGTACAAATGCATTTACATGATCGTTTACAAATTGGTTCACTTACTCTTTACATAGCTCGCTATGGGATACATTACTTGACTTTATTTATGGTCACGAATGCATACTTTACTAATGATTACGGATTAGCTTAAGCGGATTGAACTGATAACAATAACATTACTGCCCGGGTGTTCTTGGAGGGGACACTTGTAACGGGAGTACATATTCTTTACATTACTGCCCGGGTGTTCTTGGAGGGGACACCGGTAACGGGAGTACATATTCTTTAAATAAATACCCGGGTGTTCTTGGAGGGGACATGTGATGGGTATATAAAAGTCTAACGATCACAGACATCATGAACTTAATCACTTGGAGGGTGAGCACGAATGTTATGAAATAGATCATACATTCTGGTATGAATCTTCCTGTTTCGGGTGATTAGCTATCACTAGGCAAACGAACGATAAGCATGTTTGTCCACGCGTAAAATGTATAAATAGATCAATTTCGGGATTGGGACATTCCCCGTTCAGTGTGAATTACTATCACAGGCAAACGAACGTTATAAACAAGTCAATACGATTGGTTTGGGTCAACAGGACCAATAGTTACATAGACATGATACATGCGCGTTTTCTTGAATAAAGTAGGCAATATATACTTGAACAAAAGGTGTTCAACTATACATACGTTTTGGTGACTATTTGGGGATTTAATGTCATGCATGCTTTACATTTTTTTGATTTCTAAAAATCATACATACATTTTGGAAGAACATTTAAGGATTTAAACGGTCATACCTACTTTACGGAACTTTGGTTCAACATTTATACTTACAAAACCTATGAACTCACCAACTTTAATGTTGACACTTTTAAGCATGTTTTTCTCAGGTGAATTAGATGCTTGGATTATTTGATGTGCATTGGAGTCTAAACTGACAAGATTTCATTCATGGATTTCTACATACATACAAGTGATCAAATCTCGTTGTGTTAATTTCAAGCTTTTCATTGTGATGCAATTATAGGACAAACATTATATCAATTTCAAGGAAATCAACGAGATTACTTTTCAAACGACACATTTAGAGGTCGTTCTCTTGTATCTAGCGCTGTGTATTATGAAGTAACGCCCCCAGACACATTTCCGCTGCGACACATTTTTGGGGGTGTTACACAACGACAGATCACCCACAAAATTTTTTCAAAAAATTACGTGTTTTATAATTAGTGGCATTATCAAATTTATTTTCCAATTCTCTCTCTCATATGCATTCACAAGTTTACATGTCACATCATTATATGAATAATTTTTTAAAAACTTTTTGTGATTTTAGTTTTTTTTTAAATCATTAAATATCAAAATACTTAGTAACAACTCAAGTTATTGGAGCTCATTAGAGCCTCATTGAATACTAGATTTCCTTTTAACTAAAATTCTAAAATTTCAAATAATATTCGGCACGTAATGCATAGATTTTCGTAGGAAAGAAATCTTACCTTCAAAGAATCCAAAAAATAAGCACCTCCCTTATTTAAATGAAGTCTATTATATTTTCTAGAAAATGCAAGTTTTCTACTACGTAACATTTTTAGTACTTGCTTTCATCTATAATTCTACATACAAAATATATTCAATAAAGGTAAAGCAGTACTAAGCAACGATGCTGTATGAGAACTGAACGTTTAATGAACCGTTTGCAAAGTGTTTGTCGGAAAATTCGTTTATGTTCGTTTATTTAATAAATGAATGAACACAAACAAGAATTTTTTATCAGTTTAGTTAAATGAATGAACATGAACATCACTTCACTAATGTTATAACCTAGTAAAGCTGTTTACTTTATATGATCACACAAATTACAAAACAGGTTACATAAATTATGCAAGTTTAAGCTAAAATTAAATGTTCTAGCATGATTAAATCACGCCGTGTTTGAATCAAAGGTATACTTACTTACTCATCATTCACTAACCCAAACACAATTACCACTATGACATTCACTACAACATTTACAACATTCCCCGGCTACATTTTGGTACATTTGCCGGGGACATGTCGTCGAGGATAGTTTTCCCTGGCGACATATCTCCGGGAAGACTACGCCCGGTACTATGTTTCTCCGGTAATACGTTTCCGTCGTCGGGATACTTTTTAACATTAACAACTTAATTAATTAATTAATTTATTAAAATTAATTAATTATTTTTCCCAGGAGAATCCCTGGCAACATGTCGTCGGGGCATAGTTGATCAACTATGGCAATAGTTTCCCCGACGACATGTCGCTCTTTCCCCGGCGACATGTCCCCGACGGCTATCCCAATGAAGGCTGCTCCACACACTCCCCCCTCCTCTGCACTGTAGTACTTTTTCTAAAAAAAAATCTACCAAAATCTAAACCTGTATCACAACCACAAAACATGCTATAAAAGACCCAAAGACATTACAACTTGTACACAACCACAAAACATTATAACGGCCCAACGACTTGTATATATATATATATATATATATGCTAAACACGACAAAAACCGCATAAAACATTGTACGTCTATAAAACGGACTGCCTAGCCACAAAACTTGCAATATCCGCAAGATACAAGTCAACAAATGTTTAGATAACATGTTCTAAATGTACAATAACTATATACGGGTCACCAAAATATACTTCAAGACACAAAATAGCATATACGTACCCATATATAAAATGTTCTAGATCTCCTCATCCCCATCGACGTCCTCATTCCCTCCCGACTCATCATCCCTACCCCGCCACTCCCACTGCCTCTGCCGATCACTGCCTGTGACTCAAGCTGCATAAGCATCTAGGACATCCGATCGTCACTCCTGACTACCGTCTTCATCAACTCAAGCTCCCGCCTTGTCCGCTTAGCCTCTTTTGTGAAAACCGTAGAGGGGGGGGGGGGGTGAATACGTTTCCATTTAAAAACTTTAAATCTTTAGTATCAAATCGCCAATCAAGTTAGACGTAATATGAGAAGTGTCGATAATAGGTTTTACAACAACTAGCACATATCTTAATAATACAAACTCAACCACAATATTAACTACAAAGTAGTACACAACCTTAACTAACAATATATACACAACCATTCACACAATCATAAGCACAATGCAAGTATAAAAGTAAAGCGGTAAATGTAAAGAAATAAGTAAAGTGAAAGGTAAAAGAAAATGCAAACCGACATGGTGATTTATAGTGGTTCGGTCATGAAGCTCCTCTTCGCCCTACTCCACTCCCTGAGTATCCAACTCGAGAGTTACTTCACTAATCAACAAGCTCCCTTTCGGCGGAGAAAACCTTATACCAATGCTTACATTATTTTCCGACACTAAGCTAGATGTCGAGTTCTTCTTCGGGTACAACCAAACCCGTTATGTTTTATGGCCCAACATAACAAACCTTATGTTTTATGGCCTAAACACATAAACCGCGTCGCTTACATTATTTTTCGACACTAAGCTAGATGTCGAGTCCTAATCTTAGCTAGAACCAATCTACCACTTCACCAATGTATTTTAAGGCCTAAAATACTAACCAACCCACAATCAACCCATCCAAATATATACATCATTTGGATCTACACACTACTAAAGATTGGAAGACATGGACTCGATCTATATGTAACAAATGTTACAAATGGACTAACTAGACTACATAACTTCAGATCTTGAAGATGACTGAAGTTCTTCTCTTTCACTTGAGGAAAGAAGGAAAGGATAGAAGATTGGACCACATTTGAACAAAATCTAAACAATGTTAGTGATCAAGAGATTTTAGTGAGAGAAAGAATATTTTTAGAGAGAGAAAGACTACTGAAAAATTCATGCAAAGAGGTATGTTTTTCTGCCAGAAATAGTGCAGTATTTATAGACAGGAATCCCAACGGCTAGCTGGTGGCGGTCCCGGCGGTCCCAGATAAATATGGGGGCCGCCAGGACTATAAGGGGGCCGCCACTAAAGTACGCTCCTGTTTTTGTCTTTTTGTGGGGAATATTGTATCTGGTATAGAAGCTTCCATTTTAGGGGAAAAACCATATACAAATTTTATTATTTAAATAAAACATTTTCTTTTATTAAAAAGTATTTTGTATAACTATTTGTTTTGTAAAAATACTTTTGTGAAAATGTAATGGTTAAAAAAAATATTTTCTTGATCACTAATCATGCTTAATGATTTGTTTGTACATACCTTAAGTGATTTATGTCAGGTGTAGACAAATGTCCGTGTTGATGTAGACTTGAGACGTCGAGAGATGTAGTTGCATAAATGCATTGATGATTTGTGATTACGAGTAACTTGCGCACTTTACGTTATATTTTACGAGTTACATGTTTGTCATCACCAAAACATAAAGGGATCGTTGTTGATCCCACTTTAATAGATCGAATTCCTTAAAAGCTTGTTTAAGGTTTAGTTATATTAGATAAATCTAACACAACTATAGTAGAAACTTTGAATGTATTAAAGATTATGTGGAATCTAATCTTTAATATTAAGAAGAACTATCAATGAAACAGTAAAACTAAGAACATATAATTTAATAAACAATAAGCTCCAATATTATTAATGAAACAATACGAATACTCTTAATAATATTAGGGTTACAAAACCTTAAAGCTATGATAATTCTATGAATGACTCGTTTTTTATATATGTGTTGGTGTTGGTATATCAATCTCTATGCCTTAGGACATCCTTTTATACACCAAGGAGTCCTTAACGACTTACAATACTTTCCTTAGTAATCATAATCTTCTAAGCAAATAACTTATACATATCTTTTACCAAAATATCTCATACAAATCACATAAGCAGTACTAACTAACTCAGCAGTACTAACTTCTTCACTAGTATCATTAACTCCTTCAGCAACATTAACTTTGTACTAGCATTAGTAACTTTTGTACTAGCAGTAGTAACTACTTAGCAGTTTTTCTTCTAAGTCTCTGAGCTGTCTTAACTTCCACTAGCAATAGTAACTTCCTCTAGCAGTAGTAACTTTCTCTAGCAGTAGTAACTTTATACTGGCAGTTGTAACTTCACCAGCAGTCTTAAACACTTAGAATAATTTTCATTGAAATTATCCAGCAGCACTAACTTTGACTGAGCAGCATTAACATCATTAAGAGCAGCAGTAATACTAGCAGCATTAAGAAGGCTTTTAATCCTAACAATCCTCCCCTAAACTTGATATTCTTCTTCAAAATCATCAAGTTTCTTCATTTAAAGCTTCATCAACACCAGGAGGATGCTTCCAAACACTTCATTAATTCTTAAGTTGTTTTGTGAGAAGTTTAAGAAGTTGATATACCATTTCACTGAAATAATCAACTTGAAGCTTCTTGTTTAGCATATCTGTAATTGTAGGTGGTGTAAGGGGATATCTCTTTTCTACCAGCATGTAAATCATTTTAGATTGCAAACTCAAGCAATGCACTCCACATGAGTCAAATAGCTTCTAGCTCAAAACTATGTACCTTTGTTGCAACTTCTAGAATTCATCTTCTACCCTTTAATCTCCCTATAGACCTATAGAATCAAATCTAAGTCCTCCACTGGTCTTGTTGATCCATATTTAGCTTTTACCAGCTTGTACAGGTCTTCCAAATCTTCCCTCGTAAAACTTTTAAGTATTTGACTAAAGACCCTGTACATTTGAGACTTTCCATCAGCTCTTACTATTTGATAATAGCTTTTCTTTCCTTCTTTGTGGATCTTCCAATCAATAATACTTGGAGACTTAGTAGCTAAAGGTACAACATCAATTGCTATTTCCTCTTCATCAGGAACAATTTACATGAGGTCTTTAATCTTAGCTGCTTCTTGATCATCATCCACTTTAGCTGTTTCTTGAACATCATCCACCTTTTGCTTTTTAGTGATCTCTTGTTCTAGCTCAGTGCCTGCTCTTTTTGAACTACCCTCCAGCAACTCAGTTCTAAAATCCATAAACATGTTTACCCTTGTGAAAGCTTTATCAAGCAATTCTTTGATAGAATCAAAGTCTTTAGATTTCAAATCTTTGTGCTTCCAGCCTTCCATATTCTTAAGGTAAGTAATCATGATCTTCTTTTGTTGAGTTTTGGTTGGTGGTTTGTTCCTCTTCTCCTCTGCTCTTTTAGCTGCAAAGTGTTTTCTTCTTTCTCTAGGAGTTCTTTAAATAATGTGGCTTTTTCTTTAATTGTGAACTGCTCTTGTTCTTCAGCTTGCAGTCTTTCAGCCAACTGGTAATCAGCATCAACTTTTGCTTGAATGTCATCTCAAGCAATATTGGCTTCATCAATCTTTTCTTCTTTAGCTCTGACAATTCTTTCATCTTCATCAATCTCTGCTTATAATTTAAGTGCAATCTCTTCATCAAGCTTGAGTTGATCTTTCTTCTTCAAAGGTTTCTCAGGTTCTACCAATATTCCTTTCCCTTTGTCCTATGATAGACCTTTGTCCTGTAATTGTTATGAAAATATAGTTATGTTGATTCACCTGGCTCTCTGAAAGCAATCCCTTTAGCTTTGGGTTTTGTGTTCTTTAGGTCAGCCAGAGCTTAAGCCAAAGTAACTTCTTCAGTAGTTATTGTAACAGTTGTTGCAGCAGTACTAACTTGAGCAGCATCAACTACTTCTTCAACAACATTTTCTTTTTGCCCTGCAACAATTACTTCCTCACCATCTAAAGCATTCACATCAAACATCTCATTATCAGCATCATCTTGAACATTAACCAGGGTAATGTCTTCATCAACATCAATAGCAATAATCCTCCTCCCCTATTTGGATGCATCCTCACCTAAATCTTCCTTATCACCAGAGGATTCTACCCTAGTTGTCAAACCAACTTTATATAACCTTTTTTAGCCCATGAGTTCTTGACCTCTTTTTCTGTTCAAGCTTCTTGACCCTTCTTTTCAAACTAGCAATCTCATTAGCTTGAGAGGTCTTTGTCTTCTACAAATCAAGAACCTTCTTTTGTAAATTGGTACATAGTTCCATTAATTCATTGACTTTAAGTCTATCCTCATCACTTGGAAGTGTGTTACCTCTTGCAAGCAGTAAATCATTAGAAAGTTTAGATACATTCTCAAACCTAGTTTAAGCAATTGTAACCCCTATGGTTTCTTGGCGCATGGGACCACCACTTGACGTAGTTCATAGGGAACTAGATTTATTAGGTGTTTCCTTGGATTGGGTCTTAGTTATGTTACCATTGTCCTGATCTGCTTCTAAGCTAGAAGCAGTAGTGGCAGCCCTCACCAAACTGTCACCCAACTCCTTATAGACCGCCTTATCTGCTACATGTTCAGTAGGACCACTAGGCTGAGGTACCTGAGTGTCCTTTCTCTTAGGCTTCCTAGGTTTTTGAGTCTTTTGAGGTTGAGTGGATGATTCAATAATAGTGGGTGTGTGATAGGGATCAGTGGGCATTGTTGAACCTTCACCCAATTCAGATTGGTTTTGTACCACCATTGTTGGAAATAAAGGTGTTACTCTACCAGAAAAACCTTTGCCTACCCTATTCATATTTCCAAATATCTTCTTAGTGTGAGAGGGTGCATCATAAATTCTCTTGTGAGTTGACACTTCATCAAGTTGTTGATTTAAAAATACTTGTACAAACCTTTGATACATCAAAAATTTCCCAGACAAATTATCTAAGTTTCTAACCATACTGTCAAAATTGTACTTTGAAAAGTTGAACTTCTGATTTGTTGCTAAGCAGATAATAGAAGATGCCATAGTGCTACTAAACTCATTCCATGCAGTAGTCTTTCCACTTAGACATTGTAAAATAGTATGAATCAGAAATTTCCATTGTAGAGAGAAGAATGGCTAATAAAAAGTAAGTTTTTGTGAAATCTTCTCATACCCCATCCTTGTAAGTTCTTCAAAAATGGTAGAGTTTGGTAAACAATCAATACCTTCAGCATCTTCTAGTTGAAGCTCTCTTCTAACAGTTGATTCAGTGTCAATTATTTTCTTACCATCAACTAGGGCATGTAACTGAACTTCCCCATTAATAGTTTTGGCCTTAACAGTAGACCAGAACTTTTCTATGCACGAAATGTATATAGTAGGATTGATCATTAGTGCATACTTTATAGGGTGTGCATTTAGAAAATCCATAATTTGTTCAAACCCTTCACTTTCTGTGGGTTTAGACAAAAATGCGACCATATTGTGAGTATCTGCAAACTTTAGATTTGCCATTTGTGTTGGGTTTTGATAATGGATGATAAAATTGAGTTAGGGTTTGTGATTAGAGAGTATTTAAAAGATTGAAATTGATTAAATGATTGATTGAAACCTTTAATCAAAGTATTTATGAAAATACCCTCAACAGCAGCAGTAGTAAGTGACCTAGCAGTAGTAACTCAGCAGTAAGTTATGCCTAGCAACATTAACTTACAACCAGCAGTAGTAAGTTATGCCTAGCAGCATTAACTTACAACCAACAGTAGTAAGTTATGCCTAGCAGCATTAATTTTGAATTACCAGCATTAATTTTGAATTACCAGCATTAACTCCAATTCCTTTCTAATCAGCTTTTCCATTATCAAATTAATATTTTAGCTCATAAAATCTCTCTGTCTGTATTTGATTTCTCTCAATTATTTTAGCTCACAATTCTCTCTGTCTGTTTTTGCTTTCTCTCAATTCTTTTAGCTCACAATTCTCTCTGTCTGTTTTTGCTTTCTCTCAATTCTTTTAGCTCACAATTCTCTCTGTCTGTTTTTGCTTTATCTTAATTTTTTTAGCTCACAATTCTCTCTGTCTGTTTTTGCTTTCTCTTAATTCTTTTAGCTCACAAAATCACTCTGTCTGTTTTTTTATCACACAACTCTCTTTTTGTTTTTCAACTCACAAATTCTCTCAATTCTTTTACTCACCAAATCACTATGTCTGTTTTTATCACACATCTCTCTTTCTGTTTTTATTCTCACCAACTCTCTCAATTCT